>JAZGTN010000079.1:0-130000 GCA_037783415.1 Leptasterias polaris
ATTGCTCCTGTTTTTGGCACAATATTTGGTCCAGTTGAACATTCTGAGTGCCCAGTGGATTGGGGGTGTGTGCCCATGGGAACGTTCTTTTGCACCTGGAACATGCCCGGCGGTACGATGACTTCATTGGACACAAGTGAACCACTGAGTGGGATTCCCAAGACTGAAGACTGAGTGGGATTCCCAAGACTGAAGACACTGTTGTTATGGGTTTTTTTCTTCTTTCGAACCTTAACTTCTAGTGTTACTTATAGCATGTGGCCGAGCGGTCAAGTGCGCCGGACTCAAGCTCTTGTGTATCTGATCACCAGATATCTGGGTTCAGGTCCCAGTCTTGACACTTAAGCTTGGCCCTTTGGATGGGACGCAAAGCTGCATTGTGTAAAAGAACCCAGTTACTCGTATCACTAAGAGAAGTCATGTTTCAAATTTCGCCCTAATAGAGTATAAAATAAAATGGCATTTTATACCATTTTAACATGAGGTTTGAGAATTGTAATATTCCCCCAATGTCCTTGAAGATGCTGTTGGAAAGTGAGTGCACCAAAAACTTAATTTGACGTTGGAAAAACCCCCTTTAACAACACACAAAGTTTCCACAATATCAAGTCACAGTTTAGGATTCGTACAGGGAGCTAGAATTGCGATTCTTGTGGTCTGTCGAATTGTCGGTTTGAGTAACCATTCCCAAATTTTCATTACCTCTGTCACAGATCACAACGGACATCCGTAATGGTTGCATCGATAATTTCATTGGGACATCCAGTGCGGCCCCACTAGCAGCAGGTCTCTTTGCGCTGGTCCTCCAAGCCAAGTGAGTTAAGATGAGATTTTTCTTTTAGATATACTCGGTGCCTTCCAAAATTTGTGACGGGTCAAGGCAACTCAAAACTATACAATACTCATAGTACTGCTCAGACAAGTCTGTTTGTTTCTGCCAAAGAACATCATATACCAAAAGAATTTAGTTCAACGTGGCGTTAGGTTTTGGAATGGTCTGAGAAACTCAATTAAACTTCAATTACTCTACCGACCTCTACAAGAAAATTAGAAAAGCAATTACTTGATGCATATTCATAGATTATGACTGTTTCTGTATTGTCTAGGTTTACTGCTTGATGCATATTCATAGATTATGACTGTTTCTGTATTGTTTAGGTTTACTACTTGATGCATATTCATAGATAATGACTGTTTCTGCATTGTCTAGGTTTACTACTTGATGCATATTCATAGATTATGACTGTTTCTGCATTGCCTAGGACCACTAATTAACTAATTAAATATTAATAATGAGTAGGCATGTTATTAGGCTACTTTACCATAATTATATCACTGTGTGAGTTACATGTACTGAATGTAATGTTAAACTATGTATGTGAATTTAATAAGATGCCAGGACAACGATGAAATAAATGTTAACACTTTTAGTGCCAAGGTCGTACATGTACAATCTATTTCATGTATGCTATTAGAGAGTGCCATCAATCCTTCATGTACAGCCCATTACATACATGTTTTCTTGAGAGGGCATTGTCACTCTAACGGGAAACGATAATGTCTTTGGAATGTACCACGGCAACATAAATCAGCAAGATATGTTTTGTTTGGTGAAAAAGATTTTTTTTTTTTTTTCTTATTTAGTTTTGAAAACCTCATAAAGATTGGCATTTTATGTTTTAAATGCAAAAAAAAAGCAGGCACTGAAAGAGTAAATAAAAATAAAAAAAATAATACTGTCAATTGTTTTTCTATCAGCCCCACTCTGACCTGGCGTGATTTGCAGCACATCGTCATTAATGGAGCTCACATCCCCAATGCCGAGGAGTCGGGCTGGCACGTTAACGGCGCTGGCTTCCACACGAATGAGAAGTTTGGATTTGGGATGCTCGATGCCGGCAAGATGGTGGAGTTGGCTCTGACGTGGAATTTAGTCGGACCACAGCAGACCTACACAACCCCAGCATCAAGATATCATAAGTGAGTTTTTACTTTGGTCGGGAGTCTTAGGGCATGCAACTTCTCAGCTGATCTTTTCAGTGCCGTTGAAAAAAGAAAACGACTAATAAATCACAAGAGAAATTATTTTGGGTTACACAAAGAAAAATTTACTAGAGCTGGATTTGAACCATCGACCTCCGAATTAATGTGTCGGAGCTCTACCAACTGAGCTATCTAGCCCTTTGTTGGCGGTCTCCCTATTTTTTCAATATCTTTGTTCGGGGGGTGCCAGTCAGAAGCCATTCAATCGTTAACTGCCGTTAAAAATAAAACAGTAAACATTGTACAAAGCTTTCCTGTTGTTGTTTTTTTCTTTTTTTCTTCTGAAGTATGAAAGGTAGAGTTGTCGTTTGGCTTTTGTCATGTTTATAGGCAAAACTATAAAGAAAGATACAATAAAATTAATCCCTTGATCTGCGCACAAACACTTTGGGCCAATTTCATGACTCTGCCAACCTCAGAATTCTGCACTTAAGGCCCATAGATTCATGTGCTTTGCAGGGCGCCATAAGTGCAGAATACCTCGGTAAGCCATGAAGTTGGACCCTACTATATAGTCAATGAGCATTCGCAGTGGCTGCACCAGCACTCTGGAACAAATTCTCTTGCACCCTCAATCAACTCATTCAAGACTCAGTCAGTTGAAAACACGAGAATCAAGAGCTCTTTGAAACTCCTGCAGTGTAAATATTCTAATAATTTTGACCTTCCCTACCTCAAATGATTATTTTTTGCTTATCCTAACTCTTTTCTCTAGTTCAATCCTTCAAGGTATGTCCACTGTAGTCTATGTGGATGTAAATTGTCCCATTACCAAACTGGAGCACACCGTAGCAAGAATATCATACGAAGCCCCCCGCCGTGGTGACGTCTCCCTGACACTTTGGTCTCCGCAAGGCACTCCCTCTGAGCTTCTCTCCATCCGCAGAAATGACAACACCACTCAGTCCGTTGTTGAGTTCCCTTTCATGTCTGTACGGAACTGGGGCGAGAACCCCAATGGGGTGTGGCGTCTTGAGGTGGAGCATCATCACTCCCCACTGGGGGTCCTGGCGGAACCACACCTGCCTGACATTCCTAGGCAGAGTAGTAAGACTGCTCGATTTACCAGCTTTCAGCTGACCTTGTATGGGACTAATGACGACGCCGATCCAACAACAACTAACGGTGCGTTTAAAAATTAACTCTCTCATTTTTCAAATAATTGTTTGACCCGATAGAGGATAGACACACTGGCAGCCACAAATATCTGCAGCTTTACCCCTATATTCTTTCAGTTATCAGAGTAGAAACTATCTACAATAAATTCAAACTTTGTGTTTTGATTTAACCAAAATGTATTTTCCTGGAAAAAATACTATTGCAACAGGTCTGATACTTCATGCAGGCAGGAGAGGCAATTGCCTCCAGACTAAGAGACATCTGCAACCTTGCCAGGCAGCAAAGGCAATTGTCTCCTACCCAAGATTTGTTTCATGTCCAGGAAGCAGGCAATTGCATTCATGCTAAGAGGTATCTGTGTACTTGCCAGACAACAGGCAATTGCCTCCTTGCCAGGCAGCAGAGGCATCTGCCTCCTTGTCAGCCAGCTGAGGCATCTGCCTCCTTGCCAGGCAGCAGAGGCATCTGCCTCCTTGTCAGCCAGCAGAGAAAAATTGCCTCATGCTAAAGAAGCATCTGCCTTATTGTCAGCCAGCAGAGGCAATTCCCTTATGCTAAGAGGTATCTTCCTCCTTGCCAGGCAGAAGAGACAATTGTCTCATGCTAAGAGGTATCTTCCTCCTTGCCAGGCAGCAGAGACAATTGCCTCATGCTAAGAGGTATCTTCCTCCTTGCCAGGCAGAAGAGACAATTGCCTCATGCTAAGAGGTATCTTCCTACTAGCCAGCCAGCAGAGACAATTGCCTCATGCTAAGAGGTATCTTCCTCCTTGCCAGCCAGCAGAGACAATTGCCTCATGCTAAGAGGTATCTTCCTACTAGCCAGCCAGCAGAGACAATTGCCTCATGCTAAGAGGTATCTTCCTCCTTGCCAGCCAGCAGATACAATTGCCTCATGCTAAGAGGTATCTTCCTACTAGCCAGCCAGCAGAGACAATTGTCTCATGCTAAGAGATATATTCCTCATTGCCAGCCAGCAGAGACAGTTGCCTCATGCAAAGAGATATATTCCTCCTTGCCAGGCAGCAGAGACAATTGCCTAATGCTAAGAGGTATCTTCCTCCTTGTCAGGCAGCAGATACAATTGTCTCATGCTAGAGGTATCTTCCTCCTTGCCAGGCAGCAGAGACAATTGCCTCATGCTAGAGGTATCTTCCTCCTTGCCAGGCAGCAGAGACAATTGCCTCATGCTAAGAGATATCTTCCTCCTTGCCAGGCAGCAGAGACAATTGCCTAATGCTAACAGGTATCTTCTTCCTTGCCAGCCAGCAGAGACAATTGTCTCATGCTAGAGGTATCTTCCTCCTTGCCAGGCAGCAGAGACAATTGCCTCATGCTAAGAGATATCTTCCTCCTTGCCAGGCAGCAGAGACAATTGCCTAATGCTAAGAGGTATCTTCTTCCTTGCCAGCCAGCAGAGACAATTGCCTCATGCTAAGAGGTATCTGCCTCCTTGTCAGCCAGCAGAGGCATTTGTCTCCTTGCTAAGAGGTACCTGCCTCCATGCTAGGCAGCAGAGACCATGCTAGGCAGCAGAGGCAACTGCCTACACGCCTCTTGCATTGCCTTGATGCTCCTAGATTTATTCCACTAGAAATTTTAATTATCCTCATACGGCTGCATTTTTCTTAGCAAGTAATGCCTTGCTCTGACAGGAACAAAGTAGCAAGCATGTTTTAAAAATAGCTATTTCTATGTATACAGTAGTTGACCACTATGGTCTAGATGTGAAGCTGTTTACTACATAATTCTGTGCTTACAGCAACCCTTGACTGCCCAAAATTCTGTAGGCTGTTTTTGCAGAATTCTGTGGAGAGCACTGCCAAGGAATAGGTCCTCGCTGTAGAATGAGGTTGTTTGGGATTTAAAGGGGCTTTGTCGTCATGATCAAAGCAAGAATGTGGTTTTTATGGAACTTCGAACTTTTAACCAGTTACTGCCTGCATGCTTGCTCTGCTTAGATATAATATTCAAACCACTGAATGATATTGAAAGGTCAGATAGTACATGTAGGAGGGTTGATTGGGTACTGTGTATGTTGGATATGCATTCTTCAAACAATATCATATTGCAGGCTGGCATAGTTTATCTGTAATTTAAAACCACAGTGGATCATATTGAATGGTCAGACAGTAGGAGGGTTCACTGTATACTTTGTAGATTCATTCACCACACAATATCATATTGCAGGCTGGCATAGTTTAACTATCATTCAAAACCACAGTGGATCATATTTAATGGTCAGACAGTAGGAGGGTTGACTGTGCACCTTGTAGATGCATTCACCACACAATATCATATTGCAGGCTGGTTTATCTATCATTCAAACCGCTGGACATGCTGGATGATATTGAGTGGTCAGACAGTAGGGGGGTCAATGCGGTTACAGTTATTTATTTCATACTTTAATTGATCTTTTTTCAATGCAGAAGAGAACCCAGCTGTGAACCCTGACCTGAAAGGAAGTATTAAGGACAGCAAGGTCGTTGACATGTATAACAAAGAGCAGCTCGATGATGAAGAGATTGTTATTGACAAGGATAGCTTAGCCAAAGGAGTTAAAGAACCTCCAAATACCAAACATAACTTGGACAATGAGGTAAAATTTTTAATTTTTTATTAATTGTCTCTAAATAATAGTAATAATGTAGGTTTTCCATGTAATTTTTGAAAAATTTCAGCTAATTTAAAGCCAGGATTTTCTTTTTGGTAATTGCCAAAGACATTCCAAGTATCCTCACTTGGTGTATCCCAACATATGCATATTTTAACAAACCTATGAACATTTTGGCTCAATTGGTCATCAAAGATGCAAGAAAATAATGACAGAAAAACCATGTTGCATAGAATGTTGTGCTTTCAAATGCCTGAGAAAGACTTCATGCCTGAAGCCTTTCTCAGATTCATATATTTTAGTGAGAAATTACCTCCTTCTCAAAAACTACATTACTCCAGAGGAAGTTGTTTCCCACAATGTTTTCTGTTGTCAGAAGCTCTCAGGTGCTCCTAACCAAGTAAGTCTTTATGGTAATGTATTTCTTGAGTAATTACCAAAAGTGTCCACTACCTTTAAATGTGGTGCTATATAGTTCCTGTTGAATAGCACTCCGCACTAATGCAAAAAATGTTTGCTAAGTACCAATATCTCAGACAAACATGTCAAATTCCACTTTACGTACGCTCTCGTACATGGAGTCCAAGTTTTCTGTTTACTCGCGCGTACTGAGTATAACTACTAGTGCAGTTTGGTGTTGATGATGTGGTGTACAATTTGTTTTTCATCCTTACACCGATGTGTCTTATTAAGAAGCACTTTATACTCGGTACTTTCCCCGAGTTTTGTGAAAAAAAAATACAAGGAATACGTTTCATCCGCATACCTTGCAGGAAAAACCGACTGAGTGCTTTGGTACGCCCATTGGATGTGATAAAGCGCTATAAAAGAAGTCGGTATTCTGTCAAAAATATTTGTGCAACTTCCTTCTAATTCCAACAGGAGGATATAGACACTGGAGAATTTGACGGGATCCTGAAGGATCCAGAGGTTCGTGCTCTCCTTAAGGATATATACATCAGTAAGAGGGCTGAGATGAGACGGAGGTTTGAAGAAAGGAGGAGGTTCCAGGAGACTAAGAGGAATGAACATGACGACGTGATGACCAATAGGGGCCTTGAGGAGAGGTCACATGGTCAAGAGGTCAGGGGGTACGATCAGGTGAGGTCACATGAGCTGGGTGAGTTGAGGAAGGATACGATCAAGGAGTTGGAACGACTACTCGAGGAAAGAGGATCTTGAAACTAGAATTAGAGAAAAGGGGAACTTTGGGACACTAGGGGTACACCAGGTAGTCTGTTTTTCCCCTTTTTGAGGGGGGGGGGGGGGTCTACGCCGTTCTGTGTAGCCCCACATTGTAAAAAAAAATAGATATATACGTTGTTTACTGCCACGCAGCCTAAACAACTGACGTCATCAGTTTGGAGAGGAAAGGCTCCTTAACGAGACCCATTACTGACCTTTCAAACTTTTATGCAACTTATAGCAATCAGTGTATTCAATTTGACCTTATGTTTTGGGTTTTCAAAGGGCATTTGATGGTTTTACACGACATATCAGGTACTCTGAATGAGCCGTTTGTGACTTAGAGTTGAATTATGTGTGGTACATGTACAATGTACATGACTTGCTTGATGACAAGTTATCGCTTAAATTTGAATTCCTCAGATTATTAAAGAGACAGTTGCTATGTCAGGCTTTTGCGTAGTTGGTTAAGAGACAAACCCCCATACACAGTTCTGATTGAATGTGTATGGCACAGTGATACCAGGGATTGCCAGTCTGGAGGTTGCTATACAAATACATGTCCCAAACCAAATGACATAGCAACTGTATCTATAGTCTGAAGTATTGAAATTTAAGCGCTAACTTGTGGCTAAGCATGTCAATGCACAAGACATTGAAATTCAACTCCCAAATGGCTTTGGTACTATGCGACCAGGTACACCAAGTTGTGCAAATGATATATCTTACCCAATAAAACCAGTCAAATTACCACCTAGCATAACCCTAAGACTCCCATTTGGGCTACGTGGATATCAATGGCTAACCTATGGGCTTGGCTGGTTGATGGTGGTAGGCCATAAATTAACTTTACCGTCGGGTTCAGCCTACACCTCAGCGGTAGCCAAAGATGCTTACTCTAAGCACAATTTCATATGGTTGTTAAGCAAAAATTGCAAGAATTTGCAGAAATCAGTCTCAAGCAATGTGCAAGGCTTTTAATTTTTTTCCTTAGCATGATTTGTGTATGCTTAGCAAATTTCAATGCTTGTCAGCTTTAGTGTATCTGCTATCATTTGGGAAGTCTCTCGAAATTTAGAAGCCACATCAATATTTAAGGACTTTCAACTTTGACCTGAATGTTTGGTGACTGTACCACTGGGCATGTCAAACCGTGCAGCACACCAGCTGCATTATCCAAAATATGCATCTCGACACTAATCAACATAAGTTTTCATTTTGTTCGTTTGCAACGAAAGGACAGATGGCAAGTCTACTGAAGTTTAGCCACATGCATAGAGGGCGCTATTTTGTGGCGCCAGAAGTCTTTCCTGGTGACATGTTGGTAACCGCCTCAGTTTTATATTGATAAAGTATTCATGGATTGCTTGATCAGAGTACCAATCAGGCTGAGATGTGGCTCAGTATTTATTTGTGTTTACTCACATTTAGGGCATTTCAATTTTAGATGACAAATATTTATATCACAATGTATCTTATTTATTGTTAAGGGAACTGTACCATTTTGTTTTGCACCCAGGGAAGTTTGTTTTTTCTTAGGGTTGAGGATAGTTTTGTATCTTTTAATCAAAGGAGTGCTTGATAATTTGGTGTTTTAGTGGTGGACTAAATTGGACATGTAACATGTTTTTACTGAAAATATTACATCTTGCATGAGAATATAAAAAGTTGTAGGGATTTACTAACCGTCCGTAGCGCTAGATTTTTTTAGAAATTTTACTGATATAGAATTTCACTTTAATAAATTGTTATGTTTATTCATTTACTATGCACGCTCATCTCTCAATATGAATTACTCATTATGCAAAATTATTCACTTTTTAATTACTCATGATGATTAACAACTCATTGAGTCACATTTGAAAAATGTTGCTTAAAACAACTTTAGACCATTATTGGCTTTGATGAAATCCCACCATACATATAACAGTGGTACAGTTGATATATTTTTCATTTTAAACTTTGTCTTAAAAAGCTCTATATTTTTTATAGGTTGATTTCATAGTCCAGTTTTATATCATCTATTAGTTCACTCATCATGTAGCAGCACACGAATAATTTAAACCATAATTGTTTTGATTAACCTAATGAAGTGTCCTTAATTTAAATTTTCTTTTGTGTCAGAAAATATCAAATCAAGTGGTTAGATTGTCGTTATTATGCATGTATAATCAATAACTCGATGTGTTGAATATTAATTGTTTCACAGTATGTCCAATCAAGAGGTTGTATTTCCACAAAATTGCTTACTTATTAACAGACTCGGCATAATGAATAATTATTTGGTAAGAGTTTATCCAATCAAGAGGTTGCATTTCCACAATTAATATTAACAGACTCGGCATAATGAATATTTCTTGAATAAGAGTTTGTCCAATCAAGAGGTTGCATTTCCACCAAATTGCTGACGTAATAACAGACCAAGCAGAATGAATATTTATTGGGTCAGGGTTTATCCAATCAAGAGGTTAGATATTCACTGTCCAATCAAGTGACTTGACCTTCCATTAATTTGCATATAACTAATACCTTAACTGTATTAAATATTCATTGGTTAAAAGTTGGTCCAATCACTTGACCTGTTATCTCATAATGCATAAATTTGTATTTCGGTGTTCTTCAATTGTATTCTATCAAGAGGTTTGATTTTCACCATCCAATCAAGTGACCTAAACTTCCATAATTTTGCACAATATAATCAAGTAACTTAACCGTATTGAATATTCATTGTTTCAAAGTTGATCCAATCACCGGCCCCTTAATGTCATTATTATTGCATATTTAATTCGGTGCTGTACGATTTTAAACTCGGGTTCTATGCATGTTGCTTTATTTTGTGGGTGTAAAAAACAAATGATAGATGATTCTGATTGTGTTTGTTTTAAGGGGAAAAGGATGTTTGTTATTTAAATAATAAACATGGCAAACTAACTCTCTCAACAAAACGTAAACAAATCATACTTGTGAACAAGCAGAGTGCGTTTTATTTCGATTTTAAAATCTACAATATACCAGTCACTTAATACTATTGATTGATTGATTGATTGATTGATTTTTTCAGCCATGCCATGTCTTGAAGTAAATACATTCAACATACATAAAGCATAACTTTAGGGTAAAGGATACAAAGTTAAATCAACTAAAGAGGCAGTATGGAATAAGACAATCGAGAATGTTTGGTTAGACAAATTAGGAAAGAGTAGAGGAGAGAAAAGGGTCGTCAGTATACGCATACTCTGAGCGAGGGTAATACATTAGCTTGGAGGAGCAATAATGATGGGATAACGTGAATATAATTGGGACGAGAAAGTAAATCATACATGCAGAAAGGCTGTCACAGACATAAGTCTCCAAGAGCAAAGACATTAGCCAAGATTCAGATGCTTGAGTCAATAGACCTTTTTTATGGCTATTTTGTATTTCATTCCGGTAAATCAATGGGACGAAATCATGGCTGGGATTAGCCTGGTGTACCATAATGTCATTAGTAAGCGTTATGGTGATGACGTACGCGAATTTGATTACTTAAAGGGTGTACAGCATTGGTAAGATTGAAGTTATAAATGTTCACAGATTTGCACATAACTTACATGGTATAAAGATGGTCATGGTGGAAAACTTCACTTGAAATAGTTTTGCTTGAAATGCTATAATTTTTTGGAAATGAGTAAAACAATTACTCTGTATCACCCGTGATAAAATCCTATGATGAAAACAGTGAAATTACATAATGGGGTTTTCACTGTTTTCTCGTGACTCCGAAGACCGATTTAGCTTAAACTTTTACAGTTTTGTTAGTTCATGTTTATGTTTGGTCACATCAAGTGTGGATACCGGTCCCTTTGGCAATTACCAATGTGACACATGTGCTTTAATGAAGTCTGTGAGCCAGTTACATGGGATAGATGGATTCAACATGGTAATGTTCGATGCATTAATGTGTGATGGAGAGTCAATTTACATTGAGGTTTGTCTGTTGTTCTGTTTGCGTCGATTTGCACGTTGAAATGGTCGTCATGAGAAAACATGCGCAATATTACGAACCCTGTTGTGTTTTCTTGTCAGGTACCATTGGATTCAAATTTCATAGTTGGTATACAAGTACTAATCCCAATGGTGAACATGGTACCTGACTATATTCTTCCAAGCCTCGATTAGATCGCTATATACTGAAGATGTCGACGGGTTGCTGTAATACCGCTACCGTTTTTACCGTTTTCCGGATCTTATAAAAAACAACTATTAATTCGAACTCGGAAGAAACAAAAAAATTAAAATAAATAAAGAAACTAAAATTTTAAAAGCCGGTCGACCGACCTTTGCTTTCTGCAAAATGCAAATTGCCGGCACGCGCACGTCTGGGACACGCGTCTAAGACTAACACAAACGCCTTGTGCTGACCCTTCATGCGAGGGGGAAACAATTCTTCTGACCAACCCCCCCATGAGGGTTTCCGAACCCCCGTGTCTCGGTGTCAAAGAAAACTCCTGAGTTGACTGCACTGTGCTGTATCCCACCTCCCACGAGAGACGCCGGTCCCCCCCCCCCCCCCCCCCCCTTTCCTATGGTCTATCCTTGCACTCCACTCTAGCTTGACGGACGCCGGGCAGTCCGTTGTGGCTTAGCGGAGGAGGCTCGGATTACCCGCCGTGCTCGGGCCTCCATCTCCCCGTCAAGACGCGAGGCAAGCACCTGGTGCCGTGAAGCAGCGTGCGGTGCACAAGAGAGGGCTTACAGCTTACGCAAGTCACTACCGGCACTTTTGCATGTCCAGTGGACCGGCAAGAATAGTTCACGGGCGCACACACACCCAAAAAAAAAAAAAATTGGGAAATATAAAAAAACACAATCAAACCTATTCCCCAAAAAGAAGAAAATTAGAACCCCTGTGCTAATGCTGTGAGGATCAAACACAAGGGCAAAGAGAATAGCCGTCGTTGGCTGACAGCCACCGCAGGTATTGCATTTCGGCAACTTTGCCGACACTCCTGGCCGTGGCGCCGGCGGCGTAGTGGGCCTTTGCCTGGGGGAAACTCGAGGGAGTGTAATTGTAGGAATACACCATTGCTAATTGACCTCGAAAAAGGGAGAAAAGATCGCCTCGTATGAGGTATTAGATGATGCCGATGGTTGTATGTGATTTCCTTTCTTTTTCTTTTCTTTTTTCTTACATTAGATGTTGAAGAAAATTAAAACCCTTGTTTTGATGTGTTGTTTTTTTACCTCGTTTAAACATCATCGAATAACAGTGTTTAGCCTAGGCATTTCTCACGCGGACAATGACAACGAAAAACACACAACACAAGTTTTATACGTTGGGAGCTCTCTCGAACCACACAAAAGACTAATGTGTTAAAGGGTCTCATTTTGGGGTGGAAGGGGCGGGCGGGGGGTCCCATGACTTCAAAATATTAAATCTAAAAAAAATTCATTCGTGAGTTTAAAACCACAATACTACATTACAATTTTAGCTTCGTAATTTTACGACATCAAACACAATGACCAGCTCTTATTCAGTTAGGCCTATTATGGGTTGGGACTCACACAATCCAAAAAGTTGCGTTGTGACAAACATTAGTCAACGGTGTGTTTTTTCTTGTCAAGAAATTAAAGTGAAGTCATCCAAGTTTTAGTGGTTTCAAAATCTGCATTTTGTTGACTTTGTGATTCTATACTAGAGATGTTTTTTTCTTGAAACAATTGTTCCCGTATTTGGGTCATCAAGTATAATTTGTTTTGTTGAAATGTCCGGCGATGTGCGTCTTTGTTTTAGCTAGTTTGTGCACCCCCCCCCCCCCATTTAAAACAGTATAACAAAAACCGCGATTGTTTAAGGAAAATAGTTTGGTACCTTTGGTGAATGAGAATAGACATTGGTTTAGTGTTTAATGCATACGCAGGGAACACGAAAAAACATGGCCGCATCATCTTGATTTAAAGTCGTGTTTCCTGTATACAATGCAAATCAGAAAACTGTTAATCATTGCGTTAAAACAACGACCCAGACTATTTTAAAAGAGCCTTGGTTTGATGGCGTTAATTAGAATGGGGGGGGGGGGGGGGGGGGGGTGGCTGCACCGTAACATACTCGGTCACAATAGTCTTCGAAATACTGAAATCCCCTGTAGTATCGGATGAAAAGAAATAAATTTGAGTATCACTCCCTCTGAATAATTCATATCTCTCTTTGTTACTCTATCAACATAGACTCCGAAAATAGAACACTTTTTTTTTTTTTTTAACCGTACTGACTGACTTCGCATAACCCTACCGTGAATTTATTAAATCACACCGCGAGGCTTCGGGCGTTGCTCCTGGTGCTGGTATGTGTTTTCCGGACTTATGATTTCTGGAACTAGGAGTCGTGGTAATGCGTGGGCCCGGGACTGTTTTTGGTTCGCGGCGAAAAGGGAAATCCTCACTTGGCCCGATTGCGGTCAAACTTATAAAATTAACACAAATGCCCCTCTCCCCCTTTTTCCCCTTTGCGTGGGAGAGTGGGGTGGAAGGGGGGGGGGGGGGATTGGTCGGTTTTGCAAGTCGCTGTGCATTGTTAGTAAGCTTAAATACTACAATATATAAAGGCAATAATTTTATTAAACATTAATTAGCTTCATGTTTCTTGGCTCAAAAGTCCCTTCCGTCTGTGTTAAAGGTAGATTATACCTTTGATAAATGCAATTCAGTTGCTTTAAATAAATTCAAACGTTTTGTAAATGTTTGCCACATCGATGTTTTAAAGGGTGTGTACAATATTGGCAATTGCCAAAGACCTGTATCCACACTTGATGTGACCCAACATATACATGAAATAACAAACCTGTGAAAGTTTAAGCTCAATCGGTCTTCCGAGTCATGAGAAAACGGTGAAAAACCTCATATGTTTTCACTCGTTTTCAAAATCGGATTTTATCATGCAGGATAAAGACTATTGTTTTACTCATTTCCTAAAAACTATGGCATTTCAAGCAAAACTATTTCAAGGGAAGTTTTCCACCATGACCATCTTTATACCATGTAAGTTATGTGCAAATCTGTGAACATTTATATTTTCATTCTTACCAATGTTGACACACCCTTTAACACAAATCGGTATAATTACAAAGCTGGAATTATCAAACAAAGTTAGAAACCATTTTGCTAGTTGAAAGCCCACACAACCCAATTTGAGATTTTAACTGAAGCTTGTAATTGTATGTCATGTGTTACCATTCAGCTATAATTAGATCTCTACAATAATCCTTTTAATTTTGTGGGGCATAGGGAGACATATCTGTTGAGATTTGCAAAGAGTTACCAGGAAGAATTAACAACGGGAATAAAGACTATAAAAGCCCAACATAATGATGCAGTCTAAATAGGGTGGCAGCATTGGGAAAAAGAAAAGGATTTACTGATCCCAATTTGTGCACGGGGTATTCTGTTTAGATCTCACAAACTTCAATTCTGTTGAACCATTCATATTAAGGTGTTATACATGATTGGTAGAGCTGACAAAATAGTCGCAGACAGTGTCCATGTTTTGTCTGATCGACCATGAAATATCAAACCTGTGAAAATTTGGGCGTAATGTTGTGAGTCGGGACAAATGTGTGAAATTTTTTTTTTTTTCAAACTTATATTTAGGTTTCCATAATATACAATTTTCTCGAATATGACTTTATTTCAGAGGGAAATGTTTCACAGAAGATAATGTTCCGGGATGAACTTCATAATCAGTAAGCTTTCAGACTATAATCAAACAATGATGTTGTTTTTTATCCATTGTATAATACCTTTAACAATGGACTGACCGAAATGTTATTGTAAGTGAAAATTATAGGCAGTGGAGTTTGGTCAACTTTACAAACATGTACAGGGAGAGAGGGAGGGGGGGGGGGCGTGGTTGTATTGATACGACTACTATGGTTTCTTTGTCCGTGAACAAAAGTGAGGCGGGTTGTTTCCATGGTAATGAATTGAATAACTGAACAAAAGACGGTTTTGACCTTGACTTATTCGGCAGGTGGTGACTGCTGATAGACTTTTACTAAAAATAACAAAAAATGTCCAATATTATGTGGGTTGTTGGCGTGGCAACGGGATGAATGGTGGAAAAGGACTATGACCCTATGTGGAGCTGTGGATGGCAGTTAGCAGGTGCATGAAACATTATTTTGGAAACAATAGTTGGGGGTTGTAGGTTGTAATGTTGTTAATGAAAAATAACTTGTTTTCTGTTTCATAATGATTGTGTAAAGGTTTGGTGAGGAGCTAAAAATGAGGAATTTGTTGAATTTAGATGCTACTATAATAACCGATTGAACTTAAACTTTCACAGGTTTGTTAGATGTATGACTATTTTGTTGGGTCAGAGAATGTGTTGATGCTGGTCTTTGGCAATTACCGATGCTGACTGTGTGCTTTAAAGGGAGAGTATGGTAATTACTCCCCCCCCAAAAAAAAAAAAAAAAAAAAAAAATGAAAGAAGTGGTAAGAAGCACTGCAGCTGGTGATAATGTACAACATTTTGAGAAACGATTCCCTTCTCAAGGAATGTGGTTTTAGAGAAAGGGTGTCCAAAATAAAGTCAGTCTGAGAAACGTTTCATGCATGAAACGTTTCTCAGATTGCGTATTCCAATTACGGTTTATTCTTCATGTGTGTGGACATAACCGCTCCAGATTTTCGGCGATAGGCCTATCTCAAAAACGTCACCACCTTTTGAATCAAATTTTTCACAGGCTTGTGTTTATTGTATATACAATAGGATTAAAAACGAAAGGTCTCTGTCTTTAAAGTGCGTTAAAGTATGAGACAATTATTTTTATTTTTTTTAATCGGATGTTTATTGGCTGTAAATGTTGTACGTGTTGGAAGTTAGCAATGTAATGAGAATTGCTTTGAATGGGTACTTAGATTTAAAGGCTCACAACATCGAGAACACCGACGACCGTTAACACATCACAAGGCTATTTTCGCATAGACTGCAGACGACATCTCTTTTCCTCGGAAATAACCAACAATATTCACGACCACGTCCGCTCTGAAAATTGCGTCTCTGAAATGTATTGACAGTCTAAGAAAGCTTCGCTTTATTTTTTTTTTTTTTTTTTTTTTTTTGATAGAGAGAGAGAGAGAGAGAGATCGACAGAGATTGAAAGACTGAGGGGGCCCCTAGCCATGCTGTCTGGGCGAGCCAGTCCACCGATATGCGAGGGGGGAAACCCGATCAGCCACCACCAACTGAGGGACTCTTGGCATTATGAGTTCTTCGCGCGCAAACACCTCTCTGACCGACCGGGTATATCCTCGCCAACTACCCAGGGAGGTTGGGCCGGTGGGACGGCCAAGGTAAACCGTTGTCTTAACCAACTTAACCGGAGTTACCCCGTAGTGCCCTCTCCACTCGGCCGTGGAAGTGAGACTCGCTGGCGGTTCGCCCAGACCGCTTCGCGGTGTCCAATCACACCATCTTGCTATATACAGGTGTGTGGATAGTTTCAATGGGGATAAAGTTTATGCCAGTCAGAGGACATGGAGGCATTGTTTCGAGGGAAACTTGAGATGGTTTGAAACAAAAGGTTGGTGGAATTGTAGGAGGGATTGAGTGTTGCGTGGGCGGGATGCATTTCATTGAGGGCAGGGCACTTCTTTAGGAGTTTCAGAGCACTTTCTGGAGGTCAACACAAGTTGGTGTTGGCTTCAAGTCTTGTATCCAGACGCACAGAATTCATGCTATGGTCACTTTTGGAAGGTTGCTTTACTGATTGCTTTGCTGACACGTGTGAGGTGCCAGACTGTTGAGAAATTCAGCCTCAGTTTGGGGTGGGTTGGATTTGTAGGGGTTTAAAACAAAATGGCCGATCACTATTATTGCTCTTGATAATGCCTATTAACAGCATATAGAAGGGCTGATGTAACATTACTTTTGAAGCCTATTTTCTGTGACACCCTTTTCTCGTTCTCGAGTCATCCTCAAGCAATCTGTACACCCATCCTTGTGGCGTTTTCCAAACCTCGGTTAAGCCTCCATCTCCGGCTTCCAGGCTTCGTTTGATGTTGGAATCAACCTGAAAAATGTACACTGCTCCAAAATTGATAACGGAACAGGAGCTGGAGCCCAAAGCCGAGGTTTAGATAAGGCATTGGTTTGACTTGAATTCGATATTGGTACTGCACAACAGCCATGCAACCATCAACTTTTGTTTCTTGTTTTTGTCCTGACATACTATGGCCGTTATTGAATTAACGACCGTAGCCATAGCCGAAGCCATTTGATTCTGACGCGGCCTAATAGTAAGTATTACGGGCATTTTCGAGATTCTGACATCGACCTCAGCTTCCCCAAGCACTGTCTGATATTATACAGGACTTCAAATTCACACAAGGAGGCCGAGCTGGCTGCACACAGAAGAAGACACCACTGTTTTGAAGATGCCACACGATTCCTAAAATTGTGGAATACCATATACTTTATATGTGGTTGATCCGGAACTAAAGCATCATCACAATGTGGCCTGAAAGCAGAGAGTTGATCTGAGTCCCAGTCGTGGCACTCGTGTCTTTGAGCAAGACATTTTTATAGATGTTTTGCCCTTCTGATGCGACATTACTGGGGTTGGTAGCTAGTGCACGTAAAATAATCCAGAACACTTATCGTGGAAGAGTGAGGGGGTAACCTCTGTGTTGCTGGTTCACGTTTAGTAAGAACGCTTGTTTGCAGGTTTCCTCATCAGGCTTGCGAGCTACAGTGATTAAGTTCACTTATGAGCCATCCTCAGTTACATTACCAGAAATATATCATAATATAATAATAATTATCTCAGGGAGCACAAACAATCTGGAAATCTCAGACCTACGGGGTCATGCTTATTGGCGGGGTCATGCTTATTGGCAGGGTCAAAACAAGAATTATTAGAAATGGAGAAAGATTAAAATTGAGATATTTATTATGAGGACCGTGGTTTTTGTTAAAGCGGCTCCTGTCGTTTGGAAGAAGCTTCTGCCAAACAAGCTTCATGCACATCTTCTAAGTAGTCTCACCTATTGAAATATGTTCTCACTTATTATTATATATTTTTTACTATAGGCCTATTGGTAGTATTTTCTGAACCATCTTCTGTTATTTTGTGTATGCGCAATGATCGCTTCTCTGGATCAGTGGTCATAATAAGACAGTGTATGATACAATTGTTGTATTTGATCAGTCTGTTATTGATAGATGCTCATGGTTTTGATAAACAGTATCAAGTGTGAGACTTGCCCCATTTCTCCATATCAAATGTTGGTTAAAAAAAAAATCAGACGATGCAATCTCCGTGAAATATAAGATTGTATGTGTTCTTCCATTGGGCTGTGTACAAAATGTGCCTGGAAGTCCAGGCTCTGTGATGTGGCTTTTTGTAAACATGTGCTTTCACAGGTTACATGGTCTATACCATATAATATTTGATTACAAATTGTGAAAATGTTCCATGGATTCCTTCAAAAATGTACGGACGTTGATAAGAGCTCGGTTTGCGGTGCTACGGTAGATCGAAACAGATGCCTCGGTTGCACTTCCGTTCATTGGCTTTGATTTCAAGCAAACAAAGTTTCAAAACATTTTGAAGTTTAATCAATTCCGTTTCTGTCCTTTCATATTCGGTTTGTGTGTCATGTTGACTAAAAAAACACTCGCACTGCAGGCTCGACCTACACATCGCTAACGGGTGATTTTTTTAAAAACAAAATACCAGTGTCGTAAAAATAGCAAGTTAGATCCGGTTACAGCGCGCAAATGTCATTCAAGTGCGTGGTCTGCACGACGTTAGAGTGAATTTTCTGTATAATGCAACGGGGAACCAGACTGTTAGTCGTTGTCAGACGGGGTTTGGTCACGTGGTTAGATCGAATGCAAAATGGCTACCTTCAATTCAATGAATAACAATAAAATCGAACAGATAAGTTTATTGTACTCAGTCGTCCAGTGCCTTTAAAAAATTTCATAGGGAGTTGGCGGAAAAATAGCTAGAAAAATGTTGATTGTATTAAAATATATATATAATTATAATAAATGAAATCATTTAAATATCTTTGTGTTCATCGATCTTAACATAAACTTTACAATGTCATTATATCTTTTTTTGCGGGGAACATCCTAAAGAGCACCAAGGCCCTCGATCTCGCCTGATGACGAGACGTCAGTTTGGTTCATAAAATAGGCCCTCCTGTAAAAACTTTCAAGGAAGTTGATCAGCAATTTTTTCATTGCACTGGTTGTGTGTGGTTGGTGGCATAAATGCGTTTGTACGCATGATTCACAACAAAGAGGTGGCCAAGGCTGCTGTTTATCATTCAAACCACAATGGATGATATTGACTGGTCAGATAGTAGGAGGATTGACTGTTTACTGAGTAAATTCATTTACCACTTGATTTTATTTGCAGACCGGCATATTATTACAATATATCATTTAAGTTAAAACCATAATGGATACAATTTATAGGTCAGACAGTAGGAGGGTTGACTGTGTACTGAGAAGATGAATTCACGACAATAATATTTTTGAACGCTGTATGGTTCATATTCATTCAAATTCACAATGGATGGTATTTTGTGAGCAGACAGTGGGAGGGTTGACTTTGGACTGTGTAGATGCATTCACCACAATAATTATGGTAGCATTTTTTAAGCTGCATAGTTTAAATATTATTTTGAAACCATAATAAATAATATTAAACGGTCCGAGAGTGGGAAGGTTGACTGTCATACTGAGTAGACGCATCACCACAAGATGTATTGGACGATGTGCCACCAGTTAATCTATCATTCAGAACCATGATGGACGATATTGTAGGCTGACATAGCTTTATACACAATTTAAAACCATAATTGATGAGATTTAAAAGTCAGACAGTAGGAGGGTTGACTGTGTACTGAGTAGATGCATTCACCACAATAATTATGGTAGCATTTTTTAAGCTGCATAGTTTAAATATTATTTTGAAACCATAATAAATAATATTAAACGGTCCGAGAGTGGGAAGGTTGACTGTCATACTGAGTAGACGCATCACCACAAGATGTATTGGACGATGTGCCACCAGTTAATCTATCATTCAGAACCATGATGGACGACATTCAACGGTTAGTCAGTGGGTTACCAGTATTAGATACTCCAATTATCATGACTAAGACGACGTGTGTATTGCGAACCTTGTTCTGTTGCTTGCGTATACTATAAGCTCGCAAGAATTCATTTTACAACGGTCTAATCACGTACAACATTGTAGGGGTGCAAATTGGTATTCAAAATTATGCTCAAGTTTCGATTCCAATGGTGTTCACAATTTCCCTCATTACATGAAGGTTCCTCAAAACTTAACAGAAAAATTGCCCATTCACACAAGTGTGTAAACACCTGCAATCGGGGACCTGTTATTGTCCCTCTTTTGTTTGTACTAACTTTGTTGGCAACAGCTCCCATTGGTTTTGCATACACTTTCAAACTTGGGACCTTTACCGAACCGGGACCCTATTGTCCTCTTTTGTTAATAAGTCCCCGGTTTTAATGTGTATACTTATTACCCATTTTAACAATTGCATGCTTTCCACAAGCTGCTGAACTTTCTTCATAAGAGTAGTGCTCAAGTTTTGTTATTCGCTTCTATGTTCAGACAATCCTATTTTCTGCTAACTCCTCGTGATCTACATTTTGTAGTGTTACTGTTAGGGTGTCTCTTCCCTTCTTGTATTTTATATCTGTTTTTGTCCAATTGTTGTATTTTAAAGAATTCTGTGGAGATTGTCTAATAAACAAACAAACAAACAAACAAGGGTTAGTTTTATAGGAAAATTAAGGGTCTCGTTGGAACATAGCCTATATGTGTGTAACCTAAAATAAAATAAAAGGCAATTCGACAAACTAGGAAATAAAAACACAAATCATCAAAACGAAGCACAAGATGCACATAATTGTAAAGTTCAAAATAGATCAGTGATGACAGAAGGGCAACTAAACGAGCGTGGAAAACAGCAGGAATTGACATGAAAAAAAAACGGTGAAAAAAAAGACAAGTCAATTACAAATGATCTATGAATAATATGTTTTAATCTCAATTGCTAAGCAGAGTGTGACATCACTATGTAAATAGCAATATTGACAACTCATCTTTTAGTGTTTGTTGAACCAAACATTCTTGCCATGCATCATTGCTGAATAAGTGTTAAACTTGCATCGGTAATAAGAGTAGTATTAAATTGTTGCGGTACCTGCTGCTAATGTAAGATTCAAACTGCCTCTAGCTACCGGGCGGTTTCGCGTCGGTCCATTGGTAAGACATCTGCTATAGAATGACAAACGTTCCGGGTTCGAATCCCACCCGAGTATGATGCCTGTGGATACTTTTTTTAACTGGACTCGGGAACGTATACTGATGCAGTGCTTTACACAGATCGGTGTAAGGGTAGTAGGGTACAGCCAAATACTATCATTGTTGAACTTGCAAGACTCTAACAACTTAAACAGATTTATTGCAAGTTAAGAAAACAAACTCAAAATTCAATTTGGACGCGTTTAAATACTAAAAAGGGGGTGATGCTATCAATTCCCATCATTGTTTACCTCAATTCATACTTCCCGCCCCTCACAAACACTATCCCTCAACCCGCTAGTCAATTACTCTTTAAACCAATAGAGATTTGCTTTTAACCGTTAGGTCCCGGGGTCCCACGTGTTTGTTCAGTAGGTCAGGACGGGACTACGCAATGTGCCTGTGGCTATAATACCCATTGGGTTGTATACACAAGACGTGACAACTTTTCCCTCTCAAATTCGCCTTTTTTTTTTTCGTTCTTCTTTTTTCTTCCTAATGTCTCCAATAGCAACTATAGCTGCATCTTAATGTATTTCCCTTGTTCGGATTTTTGTTTTAGCCCGCCTCTATACTTGTTGTCCCGGGCTACACACCACTACGATGATGGCGAAAGCACTCGGCCAGCGATCGATGCACCGGTATCGATCCAGCCGAGGTGTTAACGGACCGTGATTGGCAGCCTATCGGTAAAGTCTGCTCCAGATGCGGGCGAGCAACCGCAGTTCTCGTGTTTGAACAAGGACGCGGGATTCGCCGAGATCGATGGCGCTTTATCCGTCCGTCCGTCAACTGCTGCTCCCACCTGCCCGGCCCGGCGCGTCTCTTCTCCCGAAATCCACTCTGAATTATTCACTTAATGGTCCCTGCCAGATATCACCAGATTCTGAATTATTCAATAATCTCTTTTCTTCATAGATCTTTTATGGCATTTATCTTAACCATCAGTCGTCTCAATAACACCCATCCATTAAAGGTTTCGTCTGGGACTGCCGGGCTGTTCTCCCTTTTCAAAACCATTCAATAAAACCTGCATTTTATCACAACTTATTCCCCCCGCGTTGTCGTCGTCCTCGGCACAATCAACATTTTGCCCGCCACGGAAAACTTCCGTGCAACTCATGTGCTTAAAGTTGTTTGCACAAACGAACAAATCAATAATAATAATAAAAATACACACTCGAGGAGTGTCTTCTCTTCTTCATATATTTGTGGAAACAGCCAATGTGATTCGTCAACAGTCAAATCATTATGGACAAATCAACCAGTGAAGACTAAATAAACTATCATTAATTTGGTGAGATTGTTTTCCTTCGTTTTCTTTATCCACTGATAACAATTAAACACACACAAATAAACACACGCAATCTTACGGACCTGTTTTGTGGGGTCCTGCTGCTGTTGTATTATTATTCCTTTTTCTAAAGAATTCATCTGTGGGATCCAAGTTGAACAAAGACAAACTTTGTGTGGTCTATTGCTCCATTAGGTAAAATACCCCCACAATGGCCCTGGGTATATTTAGCCCAGCTCTGTTGGCATTCCCTTGTTCTGTGCACTTGAAAAAACATTGTTCCTCAACACTGGTGAAAACTACCCACTGTGCGGACGTGTGTAAGTTCCTGCATTGTGTGGTCTCTTGTTCTCGGGAACTTGAAAAAAAAATAATAAAATTAAAAATTAAAAATTACCCAATCATTTCTTTTAACATGAAACAACAATAACCCAATCATTTCTTTAACATGAAAACGAAAAAAGAAAAGAAAAACAGAACAAAATAATTAGATGTAGTCAATTTTTTGTTTTATTTATTTTATGTGTTTATTTATTTATTTATTTATATATTTATTTATTTATTTATTTATTTATTTATTTATTTATTTGTTTATTTGTTTATCTATTTGTTAATTGATTTTATTTTTTTATTTTTTCTAGGGGTAGGTCTGAGACCGCACCGATTATTAAGCTCGTACCAGTTCAGGGAAATATATTTGTCTGAGTTAATGCCAAACTCCGGGAAAACATTGCATCCGTAGAACTACAAATTGCCCACCATTTTTTTCCCCCGATTGTATCAATCGACATATAAGCACCATGTTCATAAAAACCTTCAGTGCATCTGAGGAAGTAGGTGTCACTAGCAAAACTTTTGCCAGATAACTGTGAAACAAGCTGTTGTGTTATACAGAGATTGGGCATGGACTGCCACCTTCAAGCGCCAATTAAAACGCACCTAATTTCCCAGCTTCTGATCTGTTTGTTTTAATTTTTTTATTATTTTTTTAAATTTAATCCCGTTGTTGATTGTGAGGTGCTGTGTTCTTTGTTGAGCACCGTAGAAATGCCCTCTATTGTTGTTATAATAATATTTTGTGTTAATTAGTTATTCTTTAAGAGCTGCCATTACCATTATTTAAAAAATAAAAACATATAATAATACAAGTCCTGGGGCAAAAAACACACAAAAACCCCGTATTTTTTATTTATTTCAGTAACAATTTAACAGGTTGGCTGCATTGTGTTTTATTATAATACAGAGGATGTGCATTATATTAAATCATTCCCATAAAAACCCATGTTGTCTAATCCCTACTTATAGATGTATGGAAGCTAATGATAATGAATGTACGTATATTGAAGAACACTGAACTGTTTTACTTTAATTCTGCATGATTCCTTTAAATTATTATTATTTTTTTATGACCGCGTATCAGTCACATAGCAATGAATCCCCCCGTAATGACCGCACATTAAAATAAATGCCTCATTTTCTCCCGCTCGTCCGAGCAGGTAGATTTCCCTCTCCAAACTAAGGCATGAATTCTCGGCAGTCTCCCCACGCATGCAACACGACACCCCCCTGCCCTCTATCTTTAACACATCCGAGTCCAACGAAAATACAACCTGCTTGGCCCTCTCGCATTACATCGCCGAACGTCTTAGGGGCTTTTCACATTTCACACCCAATTTCCACTGGTACTCTCCACTAACCCTAGCAATTTCACCTTTTTCCCCCCTTCTCGTTTTCCCAGGCTCCCTGCATCCCTTTACGGGAGATCGCACTCCGTATTGTTTCATCCTATGAAATTAGAGACGCAAGTAATTAGTTTTCGTTGTTGTGTTATTTTTTTCTCGTTTTTTTTCTTTCTTTCCAGTGTCTCAATTTCTCGTGAAGTAGTTTTGGTTGTGGTGAAGATCACTCTCATACAACAAACGTCCAGGCCTCGAACTCTGGATGGTTTGTTTGAGAGTGAATATTTCTAAGATTCTTTGTATTTTGTTCACTGATTTGAATAAACATTTTGAACATGGGGTTATTTTAGATGTATAAGTGAGTGAGTTGTGAAGGTCGAAAGCTTTGACTTAGGCCTTCACAAACAACAGGTCGTCCTTGATCTTGAAGGGTGTTAAAACAAATGCATTCCCGTGTTGTAGCCATCTTCTTGTGCTGGCTAACCAAATAATCAAATCAATGGGGCCAAAGCGAGACTGGAAAGGCAGTTAGTCTGAACCCGTTTTGGTATAGTTAGGATCAGTCTTAATATATGTTGTGGGATACAGGGAGTATGACCAAGCGACTGTGGGACGATGCAGGTCTTACGACCGAGTCAATTAAATTTTAGAAAAGTGTAAAACTATTGTTTTTGACTAGCTTTTGATAAAAACCAATAAAGAATGCATAAGTTTTCCCCCACTTTGATTCAGTTCTGCATCTTCACATTGCAAACTGAACCATTGCTAGGTAGCAATACTCGTCAATAGTACTGATGCATATTCAACAGAAAAGGTAGATAAATGTTTTCTCTCCTCTAGTTCTCAAGGAAAAAGTCGTTCCACCAACAAGTGACGTTAATTTCGTCAAATTCAGTTTTGCTTTGTTGCTTTTTTATTTTTATATCAAGAAAACAACAACAAAAGCCTTTTTATTTTTTATTTAATTTTTTTTGGGGGGGGGGGGGGGGTTAGGAGTTTGATGCACATTCATATCGGGCCTATATCGATTGCAGCAATCTTAATAAGCAGCGGTGGTCCAGCGAGTTTTTAAAATGCCATTTCCTCGACTTTGACAGTGTTTCAGGTGGAATTATTTCACTGGAATATTGGTATTGGTGTAAACCTGACAATGAGTGAGCTTTTCAGATTGAAATACTTGTATTTATTTATTTGTGTAAGTTAATTAGTAATCACCAATCATGCACTTTGTTCGTGATGATAAGTAATGTCACAACAATGTCTACGAGGTAAACTTATTCAAAATGGTGTACATCTTGGCAGTTAAGTTCACATTATTGGTAGATTGAACCAAACACAAATATATAAATTTGCAGAAAATTTGCATATAACTTAGGCCAAGTAAAAAAAGTAACGAGTTTCTCGTCCGGACTTTAAAAAAAAGGAGGAGGCAGGGCGTTACTATTTACTATTTTTCAATTGTTAGCAATTTTTTCCAAGATGGCTGCCATGCTAAATATGGCTGGCCAAGGTATATTTATTCTCAGATATTGTGCTATTTGAGTATACTGATGCAATTTATGACAAAACAAATGATTTGTAAGACCCTTCACTACAGAATCGCAGCACCATCACATTCGACAACAGTTGCTGTCCGCTCTGAAAAGAACGCCCAGCTGGGTTTGGTGCCAAGACACTGGTGATAAGTCAGGAAAATCACACTTTTAGCCCTCAACTAGCTAGGGACTGCACACCTAAGAATATTGAAATGAGAAAGTTGGGAATTATTGAGGCAAAGCTGCTATTTTGGCCCATCTAATTGGATTCAGGAGATTCAAAATATCAGAGATGCCACTCAGTTTTATCCCCAAAACTTGATTTCAGCTTTAATAATTGATTAATTTTTTTTTGTAAATAGTAAATAGTTAAAAAAAGGAGGCGGCGGCCAAAAAGGAGGCGGGCGGGGACGAGAAACTCTTTACAGAAAGGTCATGGTAATGCTTGTTTTGAGCCCCGGGTCTTTTTACCACACAAAACCTTTAACAAAGTGCTAGTCTCTTTTCGTGCATTTTAAAATATTAAGTTTTTACAAAATCTCGGTCAAACAAAGTCACGTTTTATCCAGTGTAATTTACAAATGACCCAATTACATATCCTTTCTCAATAACGTTCAATATATTTCAACAACAAAAAAATTACCCAATAAAGTGAACAATTTGCTCTAATAAAAAATCTGGATTTCTCAAACAGCACCCTCATAATTATAAACAGTAAGAAAAAATAATACAAGTTTGAACATGTATAGCTCTAGTCTGACGGAGCCTGGCATAGCACTCCACTAATTTGAATTTCATATTCTTTAAAATGCGCAATAAGAGCTCCAAGTGTGCACATAAATGGAGCAAACCCTCCACATAACAACATCAATCTGAACGAAACTTTTGACTTCGACTTTTATGACATGCGCGATTATGCGTTATGCGCTCGAGAGAGTGTGAACAACGAAACGACGCGGAGCTTATGTTTGAATAATGACAATAGAAAAAATGTGCCTTTCATAATTTGTTTAGCTTACAGGAGAATCAGTAATTCACAGCGACTGGTGTGCTCAAGGGGGTGGTACATTCGAGTTTTAAACGATCACCAGTGTAAATCTTCCGTGGTTGCCCACCCCCCCTCAAAGTAAACAACAAAGCGACGGTACAACACCGTTTCGAAGACTCCATAAATGCATTACAATGGTCTTATAGAAATATATCATAAAGGAATAGTACGCGACGTTATTGGCTCGTGGAAATATATACACCCATTCCAATCATTTAGTTGTCGAAAATGATACAACTCGTAAAATATTTGTGGTTTTGTTCTTTCGGATAGTGCATTCATTCAAATTCTTTAGTTTACACCGAATAAACATATCTTAAAGGAATGGTGAATTCTCTGCTCTTTAAAAAATAACGCATTCATTCCTCTAGTTTTCAACAAAGAAGCATATCATAAAGGAATTGTGAAGTTCTTGGCTTTGGGAAGAGTGCATTTATTCCAATTCACTTTAGTTTTCCACAAAGACCCGCATGACAAAGTAATTGTGCAATGGTGGCTTTCGGAAGAGTTCATTCATTCCAATCCTTTAATTTGTTTTGAACAAAGACCTATTTCATCATAAAGAAATGATGCAGCTTGAGTTTTTGAAGAACTGCATTCATGGTGTATTATTATTTATTTTGTATAGATTTCTTTTGCTGCATAAATTATGTTTTTTATATTTGTTTTACTAAGTTTAAGTCTATTTCTCTTTTGTAGGATTGTTTTAGCAATGTTTTATTAATTTTTTTTATGTACCTTCAGTTTCATTTTTAACTACAAATTTTCACATTTCACTTTTTTTTAAAATTTATATAGGCCTACAGCATTTGTTCTTGAAGTTGTCTCTAAAATGTTAAAATAATGCTGTTTTTCTCAATAAAATATTGCTGGAGGAACAAAGTTAGAACCTGGTGCACTTTAACATATATTTTTTACAGTATTTTGATTGATTCCTTTTTGTTAGCAAAACAATTTGCCACATTTTGTACTCAAAACTATTTTTGCATCAAACCATCAAAGATAAAATACGCACACACTTTTGTGTACAATATATACTTCATTATTGGGAAAGCTGACAAAAATAAAAGTTTAATTGTGGTTCGAGTGGTTATAGTTTAAGTAAGGGGATAGATTTGTTTATCCTTTGTTCCTCAAACCCAGCCGAAAAGAGGAGGGGATAGAATTTTCCATCCCTTGTTCCTCAAACCTAGCCGAAAAGTGGAAGGGATACATTTGTTTTATCTTTTGCTGATCAAACCAAGCGTAAATAAGAGGAGGGGATAGTTTATCCCTTGGACCTCAAACATGACAAAATGTGCGTTATATTGCTAACAAATAACTGGCACTTATACATTTTTAAATTGTTAGCTTAGAAAAATTAGATTGATTTCTAAAATCTGGAGCATGGTTTTCACAATTTGGAGGAAAAAATGGTGAAAGAAAAATGTGTTGCTTTAAAATCCTGTTTCGATTGCAATTTTCGGACTATAAAGACAATTTTAAACTGTAAGTTTGAAAAAAAAATGAAAAAATTTAGTTATTGTACATCTGTTGGGATTTCCTTTTAAGTACATTTGTAATAATGGATTTGGCGATTTGAAAATGCTTGTTATTATAATTAGTATTGTTGTTTTTATTTATTCTAATTCTTTACTTTGTTCTGGAAACATCACTTAGTTGTGGGAAGATAATACTTTCAATAGTAAAAGTTAACGAGCAACGCTGTGTTAAACTTAACTATTTTCCTTCCGTCTTGATATTTTTCTCCGTCACTCATAAATTGATGTGGTTGTAAAGTGCATAACTCAGTTTTCTGTTGGTGGAACAGACGTACCCCCCCCCCCCCCCCCCCCCCCCCCCAATACTGTGGTTTGGGCACTTGCCCGGTTGATAGTCTTGTTTCCTGTTTCTCTATCTTTTTTTCTTTTTTTCTATCTCATTTTTATGAAAGGGGCACAGTTTCTATCTTTTAATTATTATTACCCCCTTTTATGAAAACGTGTTTTCGTTTGAATATTGGTTAAGCATCCTCCTCAAACTTGAGACTAATAGATTCGTCCTGAGTCGGCTTCATCACGTTGTAGTTATCCTCAAAATGAGAACAGTATACAGTGAAAACCCCCAACCAAGCGTCATTTATTGGCAGCAAATGAGAGATTGGATCAAACTTCTTGTGGACTATCCCTTCTGTGTTTGCGTTGTTTCATTTTGATTGATTCTTTAATTACACACACACACACAAACAACTTTTCAAATCAGAGGCCACAACCTTGAGGTTAACCTATGCATCGCAATCCACCGGCGACCTGCGGCAGTGGGGCTAGACCAAACAAAATTAGCTCCGTATAGGAAACAACACTGGGTATCCTTCCCGTTAGGTTGACGGGGGTACAAACGCTCGTTCGACACCGTGTATTCACCGAGTTCGACCCCTGTGTATCGAGTTTATTTACGGTCATATATATCCGTCTAAACCAAATTACCATATACCCCCTTCTTTTTCTGAAATCTTGGAGCAAAGTTTTTTTCTCTCCCCCCCCCCCCCCCTGCTCGATAGGCCCCACTCCTTTCTCTGACGGCACGCTAGCGTGACAGATTTCACTTTGTAGGGGGTTAGATTTCATCTGTAGTCCCTGTGCCCCTGTCCTCGTATTACGGCCCCTGCACCACTTGGATTGGCGCACTACCGTCATCAACGGGACTGACTTCTGGTGCAAGTGTAGAGCTGAGAGTGGGAGCACAAGACGCGGAGAATGGCTGAGGCATTACACTTGATACCCGCGCGGCAAGAGTTCTTCGTATCACCGCTAAGTGAGCGCGATCTGGAAATTGATTTGAGCACGTCTTGCAAAAATCCATTTTGGCAGTACTTGTGGGACGAATCAATTAAAAAACTCAAGCTTCTCGCTCACTCTCTCTCTCTCTTTCTCTTTCTCTCTGTCTTTCTCTTTCTGATGCTGGGGCTGGGTTCTCCGCGTGGCGTGCGAGCGTGGGGGTGACAAGGAGAAACCATCAGCCGCCGTCGGCCTCAGCGTATTTCGGGTCTGGGGTTTTATAGGTCGAGTGCCCGTATGAAATGCCTGGGTCTTGCGGAGGTGCAGCGATCGAAAAAGATAGGAACATAAGAATTGAGAGGAACAGCGCCGGAAACCAAGACGGCCGCTTGCGTCTTGAGAGTGGTTAAGAAGGCACTGGCAAGAGGGGAAAGGAAAAACAACTCGGAGGGTTCGCTTTTTATCGCTGCTGGCACCTCGGGCTAAGTTAAGAGATAACACTTAAGGGATTGCACGTGTTGATGGCGAATGGACCGTTTCCAAAAGAGGTGTGATGATGGAGAAGGGAAAAAAACTACCCCATGGAAAATGCCTAATTCAACCTGAACGTCTAACCACTGGTGCGTTGTTTGCAAAAGCGAGGTTTGAAATGCGACTGGGCGGAATAACACTTCAGAACTTTCCACTTAGTCAAAGTGTGTGTTGGCCTGTACGAAAAAATACAAATCACGGACACCGAAGTCGGTCACCAAAAGCACTCCTTTCTCTCTTCAATGAATTTCACCCTATGAAACTTTTACTTAATGAATACCGTGGGTAGATTCTGTTAATTGGTCTTTGTTTACCCAATCATTAATCCCTTACCCAATCATGAATCCTACGACAATAATGCTAGATTCAGTAAAAACTCACATTGATATATCGAACTGTTGATGAACTTCAATACGTGGGTAAACAATTGAAACTAGCTCTACGTTACGTAACCTAATGCATCATGGCGGACTCAACTATTGACCCTGACGTCACCATCTGCGATAAATCTTTATTGCGCCATTTTGAGAGTCTCCGCGGTGAAACGCGCACCATAATCTTTGGACTGTGTCCAAATATGCGGCTGTGGCTAAAACTACGGCTGTGGCTAGGGGGTAAATCTGACACGGTCTTATATGCAATTTAACTCCCCAAAATGTCAGATCTTGGGCAGTCTGTGGCTACGCGTGACGTCATTACAAGGGGTTCATGTACATGGCTCATACTATGAACCATTCAGATCGGATCTGCGGACCGTCTCTTGCCTTACGAGCCTATCTCTTCCTCTTCCCCCCCCCCCCTGTGTACCTTAGCTTGAGCATTAAAATGGTCAACTTTGCCCAGTCTTGGACTCTTTTTATGCTTTTTGGTACTTTTTTTTTTTTTTTGCTTTACTCCATAAATACATGTACTTGTCGTATGAAATAAATGTGTTTCTGAATCTGAATCTGAACCTGTCGCAGCACCTACGAATTAACTCGTTGATTTTATCAAAAGATGACGTCACAACGGCGGGTTAGACGTGTTTCAGGGTTGAGCAATTTCGGACTTTTATCTGAATTTAAATTTGGTAAAGTCTGCCTAGTAAAGACTAGATAAATATGTAGTTTTCTCAAAAATCAATAAGTCGGGCTCTTTGATCTACTTCTACAGCACTGAGGATACTGTTCCCCAAAGCGCATTGGAATATATAACTCAAGGGGTTACCAAAAGGTGGAATGCCATCATTTCAACGTACCTCCTAAGATCTGGACTGGATCCCAGTTTCAGACTTTGTTTTTTCAGCAGCTCACCCCGGTTGTTTAGAAGGACCCTACAACTGACCCATATCGACCATAATATTTGTTTCAATTTAAAATCATTATCCCGTGATCATTGAAGTCTGTCAAGTTCAAGTCTCGATTCTTCGCATCGATCAAAATCAACCTCTCCTCCAAGAAGAAGAAGAGGACGAAGAAAGACAGCTAATTGCGTCAGCACTCAAATCATTTTGTAATGTCACGTTTCCATGGAAACGGCTTCCTGCCAGAGGGGGGTAATAGCGGATTATAAGCCACCGGAACCACAGGGTAAATCACCCCCACGACGGAGATCTGATGAACGGCCGCTTCATCAACCAGTCGCTTTAACTCCCTTTAAAGGACGGTTTGATGGCTGAGGTTTTTCTTAGCTGGCGGGCAACACGTGGAGCAAGGGAGAGATTACTAACCCCTACCTGGGTTTATGGTCTTATTCCCAAGCAGGTGATGTCCCTCCCAGAACCGCTGATGATAATAATTGCCTATCATCCCTCTGCTAATTATTATTGCGCTCGGGGCGTAATTTCTTTTTAAAGCGACTGGGGAGAGAGACTATATATCGACATCCCGTTTGAAAGGCGGGGGGGGGGGGGAGACTGAAGTCAATACTGAGTACTGCCGGAAGCTATGCTAAATTAAGATGTATTGTGGATAGTGTGTGTGCGTGGGGGGGGGGGGGGGTACCCGTGTCTATATGGTGCGAAATGGTCTATTCATTTGGTCTATTTAATATGTCGAAAGTGCACCACGTGCGGCTCAGAGTAGGGTGAGCACTTTGATGAAGACAACACGAGATTTTGCGAAAAACAAGTCACTTCTTCTGTCTTATGGCACGAGACGGAGCTAGAATGTGGACACCTTAATGTTTAATCTCGTTTAATCTTGTTTTCTGAGACTCATTACTACAATTATTATTTTTGTTTTATGTGGGAACAAAAAGTTGTGACTTTTAACAATTTTTAAAAAAACGGATAATGGACAAAATTAAGAAAAACAAATTGGTTTTCATTTAATAGATTTGTTCTCTTATTGCATTGACAATGTGCATTGATAAGTCCTTTATAGTTTGACCCTGTGATTGGTTTAAACTGTGCAAGCTTCGCGCGTATTCGACCTTCTGTGACCAAATTGGACCCAATCATATTGAGTTTTACGTATGTGTGATTCTGATTATTCAAACATTTCAGTGGTGGTTCTAAAAAGAAACGCTGGTTTAACAACTCGACGTTTCGAAAATACCGGACTCTGTTTGCTGTATGCTGCTGAAGTACTGCTGATGAGGTTTAGATGAAGACAATCAGAGCATCATGATCGAAACTTCGGGTTTAAGTCATTGGTTCTTTTCAGACCCCCACAACTCATAGAGAGTGTCTTATGTATATATGGTGTCTCCACAAACCCCACAGTGCCAGTATGCACGTTTTCAAACCTTACTAATTATGTTGAACAAGTTCATGGACATCTGTAATTATTGTGTAGGCCTATTTTGTGGTCCGTCCACCCATCTTTTGTCTCTTTCACTCAGACAACATGAATGAAACCGAGGCTCCGAAAAAGCCTGGTCCCTCTTTAAAGAAATACCAATTAGAAATCCCACTGTCACTGTGGATGCAGAGGGAACTAGACTAAGGTTCGACTCGATGTGATGAACATAGGACTCACAGGTCTCCCTCACCATACCTTGTCTTGAAACTATAAGGTATGCTTCGACAACTTTTTGACAATTCTTGGGGTTATTGCAAAAGAAGGTGTATGTGTGTGTGTGTGGGGGGGGGGGGGGGGTTACCATCTATCGTTTGGGTCCATTTTGTTTAAAAAAAATTATTTTCTTTTAAAAAGAGAGTAATTTCGATCTCTCACGGAGTTTCAAAAACAAAATGTATAGAAGAACGTAAGCAGACACATGTTTTGAAGAAATGTAAATTCGATTACACGATTTCGTGAAATTCAGATTTCATAACAGTAATTGTATCTTGCGGGCATTTTAGTTTGGGTATCGAAATGAGAGCATCCCTCCCCACTTTCCCCCACCCCCTCCGTTTTTATATTTAGCAAACTTGAGCGACTTTACCGGTCTGTTTCCTCCCCCGATGTCACCCCCATTAGCCCCTCTCCCCTAGGCTATTGCAACTGACAGGTGACACTGAACTAACTCGCCAAAAAACAAGTGCTGGAATGACCATTTGTCTGCTCGGTCTGTAGAGGGGAAAAAAATACCAAAAGGTAACATGAAAAATCTCCGGGTGTGGTGAGAGGTTTTCCTTCGACTGCTCGCAACGGGTGCATTAGGAACTGCGAAGGGTGGCTGGATCGGGTTACCCACCGGTGAAAGCACCCGGTCGGCTCCGTCAGATCGATGGGACCACCTCGCTGGGCCGTAACCCTAGTCTATCCGCAGACTGACAATGGACGGAATTTCTGTGCTGGAGGTCGTGTTTGCTAGGTCACAGTTTCGGGGACGAGTTTGGTTTTTGCTGGAGTTGTTGATATTTTGGAAACGTGTCTTTTTTGAAGAGCTTTTTAGAGTTCATGTTTGCTAGGTCACAGAATTGGGGATTATTTTGCTTTATTTCCGACCGTAATCGATGGAAGTTCGAGGTATTTGATCAACCAGTTTGGGTTTGAGCGTCACGGCACACGTACACTGCTCCACAAAGGAGGGGGAGGCAAATGGCACGGGGGGGGGGGGGTATCCAAATGACTCGAAACGTAAAAAGTGAAAAGGGAAAGAGCACGACGTTCTAATAACATTATTATTTATTTTTTTCCTCGGGGGGAAACAACTTTTATTCAATTAAACATACATCCTCTTGCAAATCACAACAAATGTAATAGAAAACAAATAAACTAAATTACTTATTACAGAGAGTAGAGAATATATCCCATTCCAAATTTGCAGATGAATATTTCTAATTGAAAGTACCGTTTAAGCTCTTTTTTGAATGATAACAAAGAAGGTTTACTGCCGTTCATCTTCATTCTATAAATATGGTAAAGGCCTAGCAGTAGAACTAAATTAAGGGCAGTCATTTTCTTATTCAGAATACCGAATAGTTTGGCCTCATGGTATAAATAAACAATTATATCCAGGTCATCCTTGATCCACCTATTGATTTCGGTCCAAAATGACGTAGAAAACTCGCAAGTACAAAATAGGTGGTTCAGGGTTTCACTCTCAGAATGACAGAAGGAACATAAATCGCTCTCCCTTTTCCCAATTTTAGCCGAAAAAGAATTAGTACCCAGTATTCTATGAGTCAGTCGATATTGGAACCACCGTAATCTTGTGTCACACGTAACTGTAAAGGGCATACTGCAGAAAACAGACCATTTTGATTGTTGGAAAAGGGTGCCCAATTTTGTTTCCCATTTATCAATAAACTTGCTAACCACAATTTTTTCAGACGTAAGAATTAGGTAAATCCGAGTAGAACCCTTTTTATCTTGTAAAGGTGTTTCCAAATTAAACGGAATAAAAGGATAAGGAGTGTTAGATGTACCACCCGTAAGTAAGTTACTGAAGGATTTCTTAAGGGCCTTAATGACCCCAAGGTATTCTAAAAAAATTGTCTTGATACTGTACTTTAACTTAAATTGATCTAAACTCAGGAAGGTGCACTGTACAAATAATGGGCAAAAATGTACCCAATTTGTTACCCAACGTTGCTTAAACTATCAACATGCCCATCTTTTAAGTACTTTTTTCCCCATCTCAGTTGGGCACTCTGATTGCCAAATAATTGGGTAATATTTCCTCATCAATAGTTGGGTATATTTTGGTAGCCAACAGTTGGGTAATTTTTTGTTTACCCATTTTCTGGGTATTTAATAAATTATCAATTATAAAATAAATGGGTAAAATAATGCCCAACTTTTTACCCAATTAAGGGCGAATAGTCAACTCATCCAACTTTTGGGCAAAATATTACCCATTCACATTGGGCACACTTTTTGCCAACCGTTGGTTAAAATTAAACCAAATATTATTTAACCCTTTGATTCACAGTTCCTCCTGTGATACGTCGTAAAACCAGGCATAGAAACGATCTTTTCCACAATGGCAAACGGTGGCGAGCTGTGACCTTGGCGTCTCTCTGAAAAACGTGAGGGTGCCCAGTGGTTTGTAGATGTCTTGGAAGGTTAGTTTTTAACTAATCAAAGTTTGTTTCCAGTTCAGTTGTTGTACACAGTCGTGACAGTTGCAGCGCAAGCAATGCAGTGATAGTTCCATGCATGTATTGTCATACATGTACTACACACACACAGCACAACATACACGCATACATGCCACGGGCCGCGGCGTTGCACATAATGACATGATAAAACTGAAAATAATTCAACGGTAGTGTCACTGTGTTGCTTGCTCTGCAACTGTCACGACGACTATGTACAACTGAATAGGAAACACAACTTCATTTTTAGTTAAAAACTAACCTTCAATGTGGATCTATAACCACTGGGCAACCCCGCTCGTTTAAGAGAGACGACACAGTCACAGCCACTCCTCCACTCGCCATGTTGGAAAATATCGTTTTTATGCTTTTAATGCACACACACGGCGTTTGGCGGGAACAATGCCCAACTTTGGGGTAAAATGTGCCCAGTTCTTGGACAACTCTTTGATCGTAGTGCGCATGATCGGACGATTTTGCCCAACTAATGTGCATAATTTTAACCAACAATCGAGATTAATTAAAATTACCAAAAAGTTGCCCAATACATAAGCAAAAGTGTAACCAACAATTATGATGAATTCAGATTACGAAATATTTGCCCAACACTTGCCCAACACTTGCCCAACTTTTGTTCCGCTTCTTATACAAAAAATGGGCAAACAAAATGTTTGCCCAACAACACCAATTATTGCTTTCGTTGGGCAATTGTCGACCAATAATTGTGGATGTTACTTTGCCCAACAAATGATTTGACCAACGTTTTTGCAGTGTAGGCCGTGGCTGTAGACAAGGGGACGGTCTGAGCCCATATTTGTTTTTACTATGCGCAGAAATAATGGGCACGATGATTCGCAGAGACAAGATTCTAAAGGGAATTGTAATCGATGTCAAGGAATATAGGCTTTTCCAGTATGCTGACGATACAGTGTTGTTTTTGGACGGTTCACAACGTTCCTTCGATAGAGCCTTTAAATTGCTTAAAGATTTTGCTAGTATTTCTGGTCTTAAGGTAAATATTGAGAAAACTAATGCGGTGTGGATTGGTGGAAATAAGGGACGCCAAAAAGGTCTATGTGATCATAATGTTAACTGGGTCAAACCTCATGATATCTTTAGAGCCCTCGGCATCGACTTTTCAACCAACCTTGATAAAATGGTGACCGTTAACTATAACAGAGTGTTAGAATCTACTAAAAGTCTTATTGATCAATGGTCCAAAAGAAATCTAACTGTACTTGGGCGTGTCACAGTAGTTAAATCGCTTATTTTATCTCAATTTACTTTCCTTATTTTGTCACTCCCTAACCCGCCACCGCATGTTATAAAACATTTTAACAGTGTACTTTAAAGGATTCGGATACGAATCCATTAACTAAGACTGAAGCTTTCGCTCCATTATAAAAAACCTGAAACCACTTTTGTATGGAAGGGCCAAAATTTAACTTATCCAATACTTTAAGAATAAATTCACGAGAAACTGAATCAAATGCCTTTTCAAAGTCTATTAACAAAAACATACCAGGAATTGTGTAACACTCCGTGTAATTAAGCAAATCATCATCAAACGAATATTCTCACCTATATAACGCCCTTGCAGAAAACCTTTCTGATTGTCATGAATTAAAGTCGGGAGACATGTTTTAAGTCTCTCTGCTATACAACCAGACGCTAATTTGTAGGAAGTGTTTAAAAGAGAGATAGGCCTCCAGTTCTTTAAAAACTGGCGAGGTTTATTCCCTTTTGGGTAGTAAAGTAATAATACCATATTGCTGAGTAACAGAAAGTTTGTCAGTATCATAGCCGTAATTAAGAGAACGTAATAAATAACATGATAGATCTGAGAAGAAAAAATTATAAAATTCAAAACTAAAACCATCAGAGCCTGGCGACTACCCGTTCTTGGTGTTCTTTAAAACACTTAATATTTCACTATGAGTAAAGGGACCCTCAATACTGTTACGTAAAACATTAGAAAGAACTGGAAATTCAGAATTATCAACAATTGATTGCCAGTTGACAGTAGTTACTTCATCTGAGACAGAATACAAACTCTTATAAAAGTAACCGGCCTCCTTAGTGATGTCAGCCGAAGTGTTAAGCTTGTTACCATCATCTTTTGTAACGCGACTGATTGTTTTGTTAGAAAAATTACGTTTTTCCATATTGAGAAAGTATTTCGATGGTTTTTCACCGTGCTCCATCCATCTTGTTCTAGACCTGACCATAACACCATCCATTTTTGTTTTACGAAGCTGAACAAGGTTTGCTTGTTTGGAGTTAAATGTATCCAACAGGCTGTTCTCACCATCGACAATCTTGTCTGACAAAACCTTAATTTCGTTTTCAAGGCGAGCTTCTTCAACTCTGCTGTTTTTTCCTTCCAAGAAGCATAAGAAATTGTTTTAGCCCTGATTTCCATGTGTGTAAATTTGGGTGCCGATATGTGAAGCAGCGTATGTTTCGACAACCTCACTTATTACTTTCTTAATCTGCTCAACATATACTTTATCTGTAATAACATCATACTCTTTTTATTTGACTTCGTTTTTAAAAGTAACATCGGTTGAGGTATTTAATTTGTAAATTTTCAAGTTTTCGAAAAATTTGAAAGAATACAAAGTGAACATTGAACAAAAAACCACTCAAAAACCCAACAAAAACAAAACAAAATCAACACTTTTTACCACAGGCAAGATATTTGTTTTTAAATTCCCATGGACTACACCAATGTGACCCCAACTTTAGACTTCAAAAATCTGTGTAATATGACTGAATGTAGCACCTCTGGGTTGCAGTTTGAAATAGGGCAAAGTGAACAAAATCGATATGTACGTTTTAGTTAAAGCCCTCTCAAGTTGTCTCTTCTACTCCAGGATGCAGAAAATGAATTATGGTGTGTTGCAAAACATACGTATCCCTTTACGCAGATGGCAGGCGGTAGTTATATGGGTGATGTTGGGTGTGACTGTGCTTTGTTCTTTACAAAACATACATGAACATGATGTCTTATCACCTCAACTGAATTTCACGGAGCTGCTTAAGCATAACAATAATGCTTACCACATTTCTGCTGAGCAAAAATGAGCAGGATACCAGTCGCAAATGGTACACGTGTCATGATTTGTCTGGTAAACTAAATCTGGTAAGCAGGATTGTTTTTGTGTTGAGCTACTTTTTGTGCTGAAGCAGCTCTATGAAGTTGGCCCATGACTACAATGTAATGTGTGAGTGAACATGGTCAGTATGGTAACCTGTCTATTTGTCATGTAAGCTGGGACAATCTCGCGTGCATAACCTGTTATGGAAATTAATTGAAATTGATGGAAATAGCTGAAATAATTCGTTATCCCAAATGAAACTGATTTCCTCTTTTGGTGCCACAGGCCGTCTAGTTTACTGTGTATAAAATCAACAGTGAGATCTGGTTCGCATTATACCAAAATTGGGGGCAGACTATCCATTTATTTCCAGTTTTGATGCATCTGTTTGAATTTCAGAAAAATCAAAATGTTGAACCATTAACATATGAATAATTCACCACAGCAGTAAGATGTAACATGTACTAGCATTGCTAATAGCATTTTATTAGACAATTTTACCGTTTCCATTTAGTTGAAAACTTCTTCATTCCTACACCAACTGAACAAGAAAGAAGTAAGCTTAGGTTCACAGAATCTAATGTGTGAGCCACAAAGTGTTGTGCCGCTTTTATGACAAAATGGGCTTTACCACTTGGCCATTTTGATATCAATTATATTAAATGCATTTTCCATGACATTCTTACCGAGTCATTCGGCACTTAGGCCTAAATGTAGCCCCAATCATGTGGGTGCAGGTCGCGTTGGCGTATACTGGTATCTTTACTCGCCTTCCACCTCTAGGTCCCCGGTTTGAATCCAACCGGGGGTATTAGTCCCTACCTAATGGCGTGGGTTTTTCCTCGAATATTTCTTTGGGGTTTTTCTCCCCTATCTAACACTCAAACATCATTCCTTGTCTTCTCTTTATTTGGGTTCTTGTCTTGTACAGTGATTAAGTTCACTTTTCTGAGAGTCATTGGCTTCACAACCAGAATAAATGAAATGAAATGAAATAAAATAAAATATAGGCATACCTACCTAAATGTAACCCGGACTACTTCGGCGTACCTAAGAGTAACCCGTAGTACATTGCTCTGGCTTTGGGCTATATTAATAGTTAGGCCCTGGCTACAGTTTCAATAAGGTACACGATACCGGCTAGAGTAGACCTCCGCACTGATGACGTCATGGTTTGTTTACTGCATGCTGTAACTGGACACAGCATTTCCGACTGTTGATTAGAGACAAAATGTTTCCCCATCTTCTGCAAAGTGGTAAACAAACTGTGACGTCATTTAGTACTAAGGTTTATCTATGTGTCCCACAGTCGTCAAAATCAGGACAATTTGTTTCCAGTTTGACAGCTATAAACAATATACATTTTATGTTGCTTTACATAAAATAACTAAACACTGTGTGCATCTGCATCAATATTAGTCATTGGCTGTTGTTCTAATTAATCTTTAGAAAAGTGGCACAGCACTTTGTAACTCACACATTGGATTTTGTGAAAATAAGCCCGCTTCTCTCTTGCTCAATTGATTTTGGTCTGAAGAACTTCTCAAAGTTAACAAATCCAACTCAATTCAAATTAATAGAATCCTGTCTTTTAAAAGGAAGTAAACGAAGACCACAACAATGTTTTAAAAACAAAAACATTGAAAGCAATCATAAAGTATATATACAAATAAATAAACGAATAATTTGTTAATCTCTCTGTTCAAGACTCTATTGAAATGCACATGAATGAAAAGACACGTAGCAACAAATATAAAAGGAAATTCGCGCCCTTATATATTGCGACTTGCCCTGTTTCATCTTGTTCAAACAGCATTTATTTTTTATATATTTGTATTCTATAGGCTTATTATTTATTTATTGGTTACAGCATCTTTATATACAGGATGAAAGGATCAGCAAAACGTGTTTTACACCAATGGCCAAAAAAAAATATATACAAAATACAAAAAGAGAAGTAAAAAAAAGAGAGAGAATTGAAAGGACAAGATAAATAAAAAGTACAACTAGTTATAGAACAATTTTTTTATATAAACATTTAAAATGTCATTGGAGGAGGAATGTTGAGTAGAAGAAGAAATATTGTTCCAAACTTTAGCACCGACAAACTTCAATTTTTTTAAGTTTTCAAAACCACTGTCGCAAACAGACCTCCACATCGAAAACCACTCCGCAGCATCTTATCTTATGTGTATTTAATTATCAAAGGTGTATTTTTCCCCCTTTTTTCTTTTTTTGGGTGGCGTTAACCTATATGGAAAAATGTATAAGTGGATGTGGAATTATTTTTAAGGTTTACGTCTCTAAATGATTTTGAAAAGGGTGGAGAATCGAAGTATCTTCCAGCACGCGGAACAATAGTGAATTGTCATAGAAAACACTTGACGTAAGGTAAATTTGTTTAATGCGATTCAACAACACATGTTGCGAGGGTGACTTCTCTATATTCCGACACCCCTATGTTCCGAAAACTCATCGTGATTGACATGCTAGGGTTAGGATTGGGTTAGGGTTAGGATGAGAACAATTCTTAAGGGTTGTCGGAACATAGGGGTGTCGGAACATAGGGGTGTCGAAACATATGGATGTCGGAACATAGGGATGTCGGAACATAGGGTTGTCCGAAAATAGAGTTGTCGAAACATAGGGTTGCCAAAACATATATATGGTGTCGGAACATAGGGATGTCGGAACATAGGGTTGTCGGAAAATAGGGTTGTCGAAAGATAGGGTTTCCAAAACATAGGGGTGTCGGACCATAGGGATGTCGGAACATATCACATAGGGTTGTCGGAAATTATAGGGTTGTCGAAACATAGGGGTGTCGAAACATAGGGGTGTAACCGTTATCTCAATCCCCTCCCACAATTTTTTCCCCCGTGTACAGATTTACTTATAAAATTGAAGGATTTTAAAAAATACTTTGATTTTTAAGGCAGGGTATAACTTCTGGTAATTATTCCACAAGTTAATGACCATAAAAACGTATTTGGTGAAGAGCACTGGATAGCTATTGATATTATAAAACATCGTTAGAAACGAGGCCCCCTTTGAAATCAAATAGTTTTAGAGAAGAAGGTTATTTTTTTACCAACAAACTTGAATCTGAAAAAGGCTTCAGGCATGAGGCCTCTTTCAGGCATTTGAAAGCACACATTTTTATTTTATGCAACAATATATATATTATATGTTTTTCTTTTTCTTGGCGCGCTAGTTTAGAAACAGTGAAGTAAAACACCGTAAAAGCTGGCCTAGTTACGTAACAACCATACACCCTGGCCTAGTTACATGTTGATTACGACATGACTTCCATCGTGGCAGCTTGAGACAATGATAGTTTAACTGTTCTCGGTTTCCCGAGAGCGCGTTGCTTTATATACTTTTTAATTTAGCTTAATGTACAAATAGCTTATTGTCTATTCGTAAATGTGACGTAATTCGAAACCAAACCAACTTCACACACAAATTTGCTCCAGTGATAACTCGAGAGTGCATTGAACTAGTTTTTCTTGGAGGATTTATGTATGGAAAATTACTTTTTTGCATAACGTTTGGCAACAATTTTATTAACTGAACTTTATTTCCAAATCCAAACACAAGAAAGTTAACAACATATACAGAAGGAATGAAGGTGTAAGTACATAATGCAGAGGGAATATAAATTTACAACAAGCTTGGAAATGGAGGGGGTTCATAAGAAGCAAAGCTTGTCGAGTATGGCCTCCCTGTATTATGCTGATTGTAGGTGGGGTACCTCGGAAGTAGGAAGAACCCAATCTACAATAAACACAATAGGGAAATCAAACAAAAAACATTAATACAAACAATGGCGTGGCAAAAGATAAATTAGGAAATTAATAACAAAGGTAGATAAACAAGAAATACGTAGCAACAAGGAATTAAATAAAGCAAATCAAATTGTAAACTTGACTTGTTTGCACTGCAACAACTGGGCTGTTAAATTGACCCATTGGGTGTTCTCACATATTATAGATACCAGAATATAATCAATATTTACACCACATGGTGTTAGAATAAAACTAATTTCTGCAAAAACAATTGCATTGGTGTTCTTTAAACACCCTATGATGTTAATTTTGATTCTCTCATCGGTATCTACATGTGACAACACCCAAGGTGTCTGTTTTAACACGAAGTTTTTATAGAGTAGTCTTCGGACTATAGTTCAGTTGTTTTTAATGGTACAATTAACTAAGTCATGAAATGAAAAAATATATATATAATATATATCGTCTAGTTTATGTTTCAAGAAAGTGTTTTCGAAAGATTAAATGATTGATTTTGTGGGTCTGATCACACACAAACACCAGAACGCAGCAAAAACACTGCATGTGCAGAAGACACGCGCACGTATGACGTAATGACCTACCAATATGATTAGTCTATGGATAGAGTTAACAACTAAAACGTTTGAAGTATAGACTTGAAGAGGGTGATTGATTTACCGTCTGACTTTACAGAAGTACACCATGCCTTTTTCTAAATTATTTGAAACATGTTTTTTTTCTCTTTTTCTTGTGGTTGTTGTACTGTCTTCTCTTAATCTTGACAGTAGCGTGTAGTTGTTACTCTTGCCATTTCTCGTCTTGACGCATCAACTCAGGTCCTCAGAAGACGATCTTTCACTTTCTCAGGCAAATGAATTCAGTAAGAACCACTGGAAAAAAAAGTTGGCTACACTTTATATGTCAATCATTACAGTGAAACTATGTAACTCGCTTGAAGATGGCACTCTCCTTTGCTGTTTCTTGAGTCCACGTCGTTTCATCCTCCCCATCATCTGGTGAGAAAGAAATCACATCCTTGGCTCTCATTGCCACTTGTCATCATTGTTTCTTTCTTGAGAAAACAAGTTTCCCCAGCTAAAAGCATCTCTGTCCGTAAGACGCCACCGCCTGGATGATCGTCTTACGACATTTGAGCTTCGGCAAGTGCCAACAAGCCTCGCTCTTCTCCGCATTACGAATTCCTCTCGCTTCGTCGTCTCAACTGGCTTCATGATCGCGATGCGTCCTCTCCAGCCTCAAGATTAGGTTGCCCGGGACTGGGCTTTGAAGAGGTTTAAAAGACAGATTCTTTTGGAAGGGAAAACAAATTCGCTGTGATCAATGCCCGGCCGGGGTTGTGGCATGGTTCTTTTTCAATTAGTTGTTCCTTCCGGAGCCCGTGCGTCCCCGCCGTGGTGCGTTAGTGCTGGTTATAGACCGCAACTTTATTGATGCCATAACGATTTTTATGTTGTAGGCTTATTGTTTATCAATTCACACTGTCTAAATATCACTTGTGAGTAAGGCATAACAAGGGTCAAACCACGATCACACTGAGCAGGGAATCGAGGAGTAAATGCCGAATCTATCCCTAATAAAGCAAACAGATAATCATGCTGCGAATTGTTATTAAATACAGAGTAAATATGGCGCTGAGGGGGGAGTGATGGGGGAAACAAGGGGGGGGGAAAGTAACACAATGTACGCGAGAGAGACAAGCGAGAGTCGTACTGAAACCCAGCGCCATCTTAACCATCGATCCGCGGAACCCTTCTCAAGAACTTAGATGGATTAACGCCGTTGGCGAGCGGAGAGACCCTGTTTTCTCTCGGAGTCCGAGAAAAGATTAACATCGTGACCACGTAGAACAGTTCCGCTCTGCCCCGTGCTCCCCACCATTTCACCGGGTGTAATGGACTGGAGACACGGTACTATCTCCCACGGTAAATTGACCTTAGTCGCTATTATTTTTCTGCGGCGGGAACGGGGTTTGGACTTCCGGAGTTGGTTTACATTGAGAGAGATTTGGATGGGGGGTTCTTCTTTATCTTTCTCGCTCTCTCCCGCTCTCTGTTTTAGCGTCATGAGCCGGCCCGGGACTGGTAAAAAATCACGTCCCATTTTGTGCCTTAGTGGTGTCTAGGGATAGAGCATCTTAAATTAGTGTTTAAAAGCTTTAAAGGTAAATATATAACTGTTTTTGGGGAGATTGATCTATTCCTATATCCCTCGGTTTTCAATAAGAACACTGTACAATCATCCAGTATAAATTGAATCAATTTAGGTGCTCACCGTCAATTTTGAAAGAAAAAACTAAATCATAGTAACGGTGTATATGTTTTAATAGACGTTATTGCATCGGGTTTGAAGTATGATATTTTTATTTTCACTGTACACCGATGTGTAATATTAATAAGCACTCAGTGCTTGCCCGAGTCCTACAGAATAACAACCCACAAGCCTACTACTCGGGTGGCGTTCGAATCAACCACCCCGTATTCTAGAGCAGATATATTTAGGCTTTTGTTGTTTTCATGTTCGTGTTCATGTTTATTTTCTGTTGAGAAAATAGAACTAGCTGTTGCAAACTACTAAGCACCAACCAAAATGGACCTGAGGTATAAATGCAAAAAAAAATATGACCTGACGTTTATTTTCTGTTGGCAAATCGAAAAGAAAAATATTAGTGTTTGCTAATAGTTAGATTTATCACACATTGCTAACACTTTTAAAGATTGAACTCTTTAGCCATCAGCTGTTTTTGTTTATTTTGCCAAGCGTCTTGATCTATTTCATTACTCTAAAAACTCCTGGGTCCAACCCCTCATGGAACCTGACCCATTTCTGGGACCTGACATTTCATGGCACCTGTGCCCCCAAAACCAGATATGGGTCAAACTGACCCAGAAATTGAATTTAAAAATCATTTTTAACCAGTGTCAGCAGGCTAGGGGTCGATTTCACAAAGCACTAAGATTCATCTTAAGATGAGTTGTCAGTATTACCATAGTGATTTGTATTGTGACATCACTCTTTGCTAAGCAACTACGATGGATTTGCACTTAAGATCAATCGTAACTCTTTGTGAAATCGAGCCCAGCTGGTCTGCCTGCCACAGGCCCCACGGGACCCAGTGTCCTGGTCAGCCGGTCACAGGCCCCACGGGACCCAGTGTCCTGGTCAGCCTGTCACAGGCCCCACGGGACTCAGTGTCCTGGTCAGCATGCCACAGGCCCCACGGGACCCAGTGTCCTAGTCAGCCTGCCACAGGCCCCACGGGACCCAGTGTCCTGGTCAGCCTGCCACAGGCCCCACGGGACCCAGTGTCCTGGTCAGCATGCCACAGGCCCCACGGGAGGGACCCAGTGTCCTGGTCAGCATGCCACAGGCCCCACGGCACCTGGAATCCGGGCTTCGCTTTGTAAGAGCCTTGTTTATTGTTATACTTTTTATTATATCATGCCTTATTTCCAATTGAGAAAAATATTTTGAAAATGTAGGGTATTATTTTTGTGCGTACTAGAACATGTTGTATTATTTGTGCCTATATTTGAAATCTTTAGACATAAAAAGCATACACGTTGAACAGGGGCTGCCAGAGAAATACAAAGTTAGGTAGAAAAACTGTCATTGTTGAGAATCGGTTATACGTTTGTTTATACTAATTGTTTCATATTGGTCAGTAACAGTCGTGGCTTAGTTGTAGGTCGTGATGACAAGATTTTTAAAGGATTTTGTCGATTAATGTTACCCTAAAAGAGTGCTTTAGATCCCCTTATTTTTGATAATTATTTTCCCTGCTTGTTTAGGCTAAGCCTTGCTTACAATGACTCGGCTTGAGCTATACGCCAGACGCTTCGTGTACAATGCCGCAATTGCAAGTTGCTCCCAGAAACGAATACCGGTATCATTTTAATCAAGATATTTAGGACTGTAACTGCAGTTACGAGAGTTAGTTTGACTTCTCCAAATAAAGACTACCACGTCCGCAACAACGTTTGATTAACGACAATGACATATTTCTTTGACGAATTGAGAATCCGCAAATGGGCACTGTGACAGAGTCTGAGGCCGCGTCTGAATCAAACGACTGTGGCTACGGCTGTGGGTTTTGGCTGCAACGACAACGTTGAAGAATAAGACTCTTCTGCGTTACAGCCAAAGCCAGTGCCGTAGCCATTAATTCGGACACGGCACAGAAAACCCGGCTTGTAGTCAAAGCCACCGAACACATGGATAGATGCGTACACATTGATATCGTTGAGGGCTTTCTGTCGATATTATTTTAAGAGGGTGTGCGATTGGGAACTAACAAAAACGTACACCCACACAAAGTCAAGCAGGAAAAGATGCCCTAGAATGATCCGTTTCCCTCGGTAGTTTTGCGATTCACTTGCAAAGTTTCTCATATCCCATTTTGTAAATATTAACAAACAAATTAGAAAAATGTGATATGTCTAACACCCTTTGACCTGAAGTACCAATAGATTAGTGAATGAAACTCACAACACTAGTTTAACTCTCCGCAAGCTTGGGATGTCACCCCCCTCCTCTCATCCCCAACGAACCACACCCCCTCCCTGGCTACCCTTCTTCCTATAGGAAATGTCGTCCCGTACTGAAGTTTCTAACAGCCCGCGGCCCATTCAAAGGCACGTACTTCAATACCGCGTAGCTTCCTAGAGTGCATTCACCCAGCAGGCCTTCTGATCAAACACTACCAATATTAACATCCATCACGCACAAACTAGGGGACCTTACACAACGGTGGGTGTTGATTTAGAGGTGGGATCAGTGTTTTATAAAATAGGGGACATGGGGGGGGGGGGGGGGCTAGAAATGCGATGAAAATGTAGAGCAGACCTATTTTACCTACAATGAGGCCCAGGCTGCATTTAGGTACAGATTAGGGGTTAAAGTTAGACCACGTGATCGGTTTCAGGCTACTGTCGTCTTCTTATTAAAAGAAAGAAAAAAATCCCTTTGGTTTGACATTGTTACTGTGTATGTTTCATATTTAACTTCAACTTACTTGATCTGATAGTCTCGTTTATACAACACTGCAAAGAGCTTTTGAAAGCTGGATCACTTTCGGGTCATTTTGAGGTCAATCTGTACCAATGACCCCCATAAATGTTCTATTTGAGGTAAGCACCTTCTTCTTATGATTTAAAATACGACATTTGAAAAGAGTTGCTTGCAATTTTAACAACATTCTTCTATGTAAAGGCATCCTTTGCAATACCGACATCAAAGTTGTATATACAAACAAATTGCTGTATTTGAACCGTAAACAACCAATGCATTTATTTATTTATTACGCATCCAGGAGAATAATTAGCGCCAATAACGGGGCTAGTAGGAAACGATAAAAGTAAGGTCAGTTTTAGATGTGAGAGAAAATCCCACACGGGGGAAACGTGAGCACTCAGTTAGGGACTGAAGCCTCAATCCACATGCAAGGCTATAGTCTATCACTGCAAAAACGTTGGTCAAATCATTTGTTGGGCAAAGTAACATCCACAATTATTGGTCGACAATTGCCCAACGAAAGCAATAATTGGTGTTGTTGGGCAAACATTTTGTTTGCCCATTTTTTGTATAAGAAGCGGAACAAAAGTTGGGCAAGTGTTGGGCAAGTGTTGGGCAAATATTTCGTAATCTGAATTCATCATAATTGTTGGTTACACTTTTGCTTATGTATTGGGCAACTTTTTGGTAATTTTTATTAATCTCGATTGTTGGTTAAAATTATGCACATTAGTTGGGCAAAATCGTCCGATCATGCGCACTACGATCAAAGAGTTGTCCAAGAACTGGGCACATTTTACCCCAAAGTTGGGCATTGTTCCCGCCAAACGCCGTGTGTGTGCATTAAAAGCATAAACACGATATTTTCCAACATGGCGAGTGGAGGAGTGGCTGTGACTGTGTCGTCTCTCTTAAACGAGCGGGGTTGCCCAGTGGTTATAGATCCACATTGAAGATTAGTTTTTAACTAAAAATGAAGTTGTGTTTCCTATTCAGTCGTACATAGTCGTCGTGACAGTTGCAGAGCAAGCAACACAGTGACACTACCGTTGAATTATTTTCAGTTTTATCATGCCATTATGTGCAACGCCGCGGCCCGTGGCATGTATGCGTGTATGTTGTGTTGTATGTGTGTGTAGTACATGTACATGTATGACAATACATGCATGGAACTATCACTGCATTGCTTGCGCTGCAACTGTCACGACTGTGTACAACAACTGAACTGGAAACAAACTTTGATTAGTTAAAAACTAACCTTCCAAGACATACTACAAACCACTGGGCACCCTCACGTTTTTCAGAAAGACGCCAAGGTCACAGCTCGCCACCGTTTGCCATTGTGGAAAAGATCGTTTCTATGCCTGGTTTTACGACGTATCACAGGAGGAACTGTGAATCAAAGGGTTAAATAATATTTGGTTTAATTTTAACCAACGGTTGGCAAAAAGTGTGCCCAATGTGAATGGGTAATATTTTGCCCAAAAGTTGGATGAGTTGACTATTCGCCCTTAATTGGGTAAAAAGTTGGGCATTATTTTACCCAATTTGTTTACAGTGTAATTGATAATTTATTAAATACCCAGAAAATGGGTAAACAAAAAATTACCCAACTGTTGGCTACTAAAATATACCCAACTATTGATGAGGAAATATTACCCAATTATTTGGCAATCAGAGTGCCCAACTGAGATGGGGAAAAAAGTACTTAAAAGATGGGCATGTTGATAGTTTAAGCAACGTTGGGTAAAAAATTTGGTAAATTTTTGGTCATTATTTTTACAGTGTATGGTCCACAGAGAGGTGAAAGGCAGGGAAAGAAACCACTGAGCCAACCTCATCCCAAAATAGAATTTTGTCAAAAATGGGAGTGTAAACCGCTCAACAAAATTCCCAAAGAAAGAAATGACGTATAAATACGAAAAGACGATGCTGGTTTTTTTTTATAACATTGACTGGATGCCATTCCCTTAAAACTTGAAGCTTTACTGGTTGACATGTCGCTACTCTAGTGCTCTTGTTTTTAGAATGCTGATTGGTTAAAAAAAGAACCGTTCCACCGTATAATTGGATGTTCTTTTTATAATCCTTCATGAATTACATTGTGCTTTTTTAAATGGGCCTAGCAACATGTCGGCATTTTGTTGTAGGCACAAGAGATGATACCCCAACGGTCAATTTTAGGGGCAGTCTAGATTGAAATGCACTGACCATTCCACTGGGGACCATTCGCCCTTCGCCGGTCAGCCATTTGCGTGTAGAGCCTTAAATTGGGGACACCTATTCGCCCTTCGCACGGTCAGCCATTTGCGTGTAGAGCCTCAAATTGGGGACAGCAGTGAATAGAAGCATTATATAACTCCGTATTGTCATAATAAAGTGATGACACTTTCATCCAAACAGATGCATACATACAGTACAAATGAAGCATGAAGTCGAAGCTCTATACACGCACATGGCGAATCCGTGCAAGATAGCAAATTATCCTCTTGGAATAGTACCGTATAATGTATTCCCATTGGAGCATTCCGGCAGTTCCGATTTTCAGACGTTCCGTTACATGGTTTTTCTCCAGAAAGGAAAACAAAATGATGCCTTTGTTTCCAAATCTCATTCAATTAAGGCTTAATAGTCGGCCTAACTTTGTATTAATGGTTGTACAAATTGCATCTTTTGACTACTACGTCATGACTATTCATAACCCGAGTTTTGAATACATGAATAATGATTGTCTTGTGACGTTCGATACATGACACATTGTAGTAGTAATATTACTTAACATTTCAAACTTGAGTTGAGTTGTCAGAATTATTGATATTTCCACGATTATTATCAGAATATAAAATTAAAAAACCACTTTAGCAAACCACAGACAAGACAAGATACTGGTAGTTGTGATATTTTTCCTAAATGGAAAAATGCCCAAGGCGATTGCCGAGCTCAACTTGCATCACACTAAAAAAAAAAGACCCACCAGCTCAACCTCCGGGGGAAACCATTATTCAAATGAGGCGACCATAGTCCCCGGAGGGTCAAGGAGGTACTTGCCCAAGCCCGGGGACGAGTCAGCTAACGGTATTGACTGGTGTGAAGTCCCCGCCGACATGAAAGATGCAGGCGAAGCCCGGCTAGATAGCGTTACCAGTGGAAACATTTGAACGGACACTCCGGTTGACATACTGGTATTGATCCGGGTGGACTTATTATACGTAACAGCGTTGCACTAATGTTTGGCCACTCCAGATTCCTGTTCTTCTCACTCATGCCCGTCTATATCGGGCGATGGATTTACTAGGGAGGGAGTTCTCATGTGAATCTACCGGGGAGCTCAGTGATTTTCCCCCCATCACTGGCTGTCATCAGTATCAACTTCTATACGGAGCTAGCCTTTTTCTTTTTGGAGAGCTAGGTTTGAGTAGTGCCACTGTAGAGTCACTTCGTAATGCATAGGGGGTATACAAGAGTGAGCGGGCAGGGTGTCTTTACCGCGGCGGGGGAATTTAGGGTCAATGGCCCGGGGAGTAGGGGCCGCAGTGTCCGCTCGGGGGATACATTTACACGGAGTTTAGGGTGTATCTGTAACTTTGTAAACTTCGTCGGTTTTGTTTTGATGTAGCTGTATAACTTTCAGTATAAACAGTGAAGAGTTTGGTTACGTTTGCACTTCACAATATGATAACAAAAGTCATTCTTAGTTTCCAGGGTCGTAACATTGCATCGTGACGAAGGGTACGTTCAGACGAGGAGTTAAATATTGAACCTGCTTTGTGATAACAACTTTCACATTTTTTGATCCGTGGTGTTGATTTTGTTGCGTATGTCCTTCCTCAAAGCATCTTACACGAAGTTCAGGGTTCACGGAGACAATTCTGTACCGTAACAAAGCCCCCACCCCCTCTCTCTGTGGTTTGTTCCACTGTTTAGTATATTAATTATTTTACTGGCTATGGATTAAATATATGAGATCTTGAGCTAAACTCTCTTTACTGCCTCAGTTTAGAAATAAGTAAAATACTTGATATGGAACAGACATTCAGCGACTGAGCCGGGATTTTTTCATGGGGGGGGGGGGGGGGCACAGATTTGCTACTTATTTGTTTATGATTAGGTGGAGTAGGCTATAGTCTTGTTTAATATTGCTTATAAAAAATGTACTCTGGAAATTCCCGGTTCAGAATTAACCCTGATACGGTTACCGTGGAGCCTGATGACCCAAATCTTGGTCAGTTAACATTGAATCCGTGTCAAAATGATCAAAAAAGTGGGTTCAAACTGACAGAGAATCCTCGTCAAAATCCAGATTTTCTTTTTACCAGTTTCGAGGTCAGCCTACCCCATGAATAGGTCAATCCCCTGTGACCCGGAATCCCGGTCAATTCTGACCCCGTAGTTTGTTGAGGTTGTCAACAACATTACAATAAAGTAGAAAAAGCTGGATTATGGAAACGAATATAGTGCAAGACAATAATTTACTCCGCGGCAGTAGAATAAATAGCAAGACAAGTTCTCAAAGAACAAAATATACCTAGCAAGTAGATATACACATGGTGTTACCGCAAACCAAATAATACATATTGATACCTCCACCATGCAATGCCTCAAATCCCATAATTATAAGACACGTCTTGTTGTAGCTTATTATTATCGTTATACTTCCATCGTAAACAAAATTATGCTCACTTTTGTTTTATTGTTTTTCTTTTAGATTTTTACACACGTTTTTGCCTGAAAATATTAATTGACCGTTGTCTCTGTTGCAAACATGTGACATAATAATATGATCTAAAATAATCAAAAATATTTATTAAATTTGTATTTAAGACGTAAAAAGGGATATTGAAAGAACAAAACGAGAAGCATCAGTCAGTCAATCAAGTCATAACTTTTGATTGTTAGGTCTTTATTTATATTTAAATCAATTCATATCATTTGAATTCAACTTTTTCCACAATGGTATTAATCTTCAATCATACGGGTATTAATTTACAAAATATACGAAATTAAATCTTAAGCTTGATTTGAGCTGATTGGGCTTAGTAAATCTTTGGTTGCTTTGTGCGGAATGAAATGGGAAAAAATGCCCTAGTTTCGTAACACCATTGCATCCCTTGACCCCAAAACCCCAAAGTGTCATCTCATATTTGCCCGCTGTTTTGACGGCGTTTCCTCAGAAGTTTTTTTCCCTTCCTCGCTAGACGTTGCACTCTTTCCCTCTGACTTAATTATCGGTTGCCATGACGGCTTGTTTCTCTGCCCGCTAATCTCATGCTTGACAAACTTTTCGATACAATGTCTAAATCCAGGGGGTCCCTTGCTCTCTCCCTCTCTTCTCCCTACTGCCTAATCTTATGCCGTGCCCTCAGGGTTCGATGCTAGGCCCAATGCCTAGTTCAGGGATAGTTCAGGTCTGCCTGTGACCTTGAAGTTCACGCTTGAGTGACCACACTCTTAGACAAACTCCCCCATGTACCTTCTTCCTCCACGAGGCCCGGGGGCCTCGCTCGCGGGGGCCTGTTGGAAAATTGCAGCCCGGTATGCTTGAGCTAACCCTCTCCCGTGTATATTTACGAGCCGCTACACGCCGGGTTCCAAGCTCTCCCCGTACTACGGCGGGATTTTTCAACGGGCAACGTAATCAAATCGCGATCGCGGGGTTTCGATTGTACTGCGACGTATTGAGAAGGGTTATTTGATTTAGGTGATGGCCATTTTCTGGCGGTAAATGCCAGGCAGGAATTGTCCGATGATGCTTGCTTGAGTGCGGGAATAGTTCGCCGTGGGTGCCTGTGTCGAGCCGACTGAAACTGTTATAATTTGTACACGTAAATGTACTTTAATGGCACCCCAATGTCAGGAGTGGAACGCATTGAGTTCACGTCAATAAGATTTTTGTTTAAAGAATCATTTAAACGTCCAGGGGATGTTTTTACAAGGTAAAAGATTGCAGCAGCGCGGCAACCACGCAATTGTATGCCAATATACAAGACAGTCTTCACTATAGACTAGATTGCACTGTATACGAGTTGTCTCACATGTTGGCACTATCACGGCTGAATAGCCCATTAAACGGAGAATACAATACTCCTAAAATACGATCTCGAGTATTTCTAACTTCAAAATTGAAAATGCAAATCAGAGTTGACAAAAACATAACTTTGGGAGCGAGGTGGCATCCACGATTTTTTTTTTACAATAACGTGAGTACCCTTTTCTGAACTGCATGCAAACACTTCAATGCGCACATTCTCAAATATGCATCCATGTGGATTATTCCATTGTTCTTTCTTTTTCCCTGTATACCTAACGTATTCCCACATATTTCGTACCAACAATTTATTGTGGAGTAGGCCCCTACCACCGTATTTTGGAGTCCAAGGGAGTACACTTTTTCCCATTTTGTTGTTGTTTCGCCTTGGTCTCCAAAAGGTAACGATTATGAAAAACCCTGTTCAAAATACACGCTGTTTGTGTTCACATATTACTCAGTGTGTACTTCAGCACCGGTGCCACCATTTTGTTATTTTGTTCCATCGCAATTCCGCACACTCCAAGTGTGCGTTTTCGCGGTGGTAACCAATAACTGTTTCGGTCATTGGCCAGTGATTAACCAATGGCAAGTTCAACCGAAACAGTTATTGGTTACGACCGCGAAAACACACTCCAAGTGAAGTGAAATCAGAATAAGTATGGTCTCTTTTTGAGTGTGTTCTAATCAACACTTAAACTCGTCACTGCGTGTGCAGAGAATACAACAAGATAACCGTGGTACGAAAAAGGTATTTTTGAAGATTGGAATAAAATGTATTTGTACCGGTCTTATAATACATGTCTTTACTCATTTTAATTCTTGAGACAATGAAACAAAAACAAAATAATAATAGTGATATTTGTCTAGACTAATGGTGTAATTCTCATTGTGATTTGTTTACACTTTTCTCATCTAAGAAAAAATATATTGTTCATATACAATTTTGAATGCTGATAAACTGGATGTAGTAATAATATTTATAATAATAAGAATAATTTTGAAAAGAAAATTCTTACTTAAATGGAACAGTTGTTCATAGATTGTGAAACCCAACGATAGCGAGGCTGAAACAAAAATTGGTCTGGTACCCCTTCTGTGCATTCTACTCTTTCTACGTACTCACCGCTGAGTATGCAGGGAACCAAACAAGTTTGGTTGTGGTTTGAATGGCGTTTATTGTGTTTCAAAACGTGTGTGACAATCCAGGTCCAGTGCCCCTTGTCCAAACATTTTACCGGATTAAAATACCGGTCCGCTCCCGAGTCCTTCATCTACACTCGACCCGACGCGTAACCCCTTTTCACGGTGGGGCTTTTTCTTGAAATTGAAAGGTGCTTTTAATCCGGTGTTGTGATTGCCAAAATGGGGGAGAATGAACGAGTCAAAAGAGTTATGTTTGAAATCAGTAAACAGCTTAAGGAAGCCTTTAAAATGGGGGTGACAGTGTGGGGAGGGGGCACAGAGTTATGGCTTCAACCGTTGTAGACCCAAATCGGTGTAAAATGCTGCAATCATTGGGGGTAGGATCTACACCAACTCGGTGATGTCCTGCCGTATTTCAACTATAGCATTATTGAAAACTGACGAGATAATTATTTTACTCATTATAAGATCATTGTAAGATAACACTTGTGTTGAACGGAGGATTTGCAGAGTTATTGAGCTGTTATTATTACCCCCCCCCTTGTTTTCTTAAAAGTACCTTGTGTTGGGTGCATGCACAATGTGTACGTATGGGGACGTCTGCCGGGTTAGTGTTTTCTGCTGTCGTAACAATGTGCCTGTTTTTATTTATTTGTTTGACATATATTTTGTTTCGTTTCATAATAAGTATTTTTGTGATGAGTCAGTTGACGAATCTCTGGTTCTTGAAACTGTAAGGTTGGTGTTTTGCATGGGAGCAGGGGGTCTTCAATTTGACCCTTAAACGTAGTCCTCTTGCGGTTTGCCATTATACGCTACATCGTTTAATAAAAAAGGTGACATGTGTTGCTCGGGAGATGGGGGGGGGGGGGGGGTCTTAGTTCTCAACTATATATTCTCTGTTTTTGAACGCCTTTACACAAAACCCTGGTATATAGAAATTATACCGGTGCGTGTTGCCAAAGATTGGGGTCGCAGTTTATTCATGTTCCATCCTCTTGTAATGTAGCCCATGTAAGCTCAGCTATACCCCCTTGAACCTAGAACAGTTATTTTGTGCTTGGGGTGGAGGTCTCAATGTTGACTCCAATGCTATCGCGTTGCTATAGCCTAGTTGAACCCCTGGTACCTATAGATAGAATGGGTTGCTTGTACGTCATGCAGGGCTTAATTCTGTTTTGCCCTCTACCCCCTCCCCCTCCCCCTATCTCTCACCCCCTCCCCCTATCTCTCACCCCCCTCCCCCTATCTCTCACCCCCTCTCTCTCGCTTAGTTAAATTCCAGATATACAACCTTGGTACCTAGAAGAGGTACTTTAGGCTTGGCATGTATAAGGTCTTAAGTTTGACTTCAAGCCTTTTAAACTATTTTAATGTTAGCCTAGTTTAACTACACCTAAAATAATTGGTTGCATGTACGGCTGGGGCTCATTACAGTTTTACCACCTGCTTTCTCTCTTTGTCAGCCAATACACATACACCCCTGGTGCCTATAATTTTATAAAGGGTATTTTGTCTTCAAACGTTCGTACTTTAAACTTCAAACTACAAAACTGTTCAGCCCATACAAACCAATGGACCCCTGACAAGGGATGGGTTGCATGAGAGGCGGAAACTTTATTTTGCATGTAAGCATCATTCCATCTATAGTATAGGTACATTTCTGGTACCTAGAATGGGTGTGGGTGACATGGGTGGGAAGGGTTTGGGCACAATCGTCATTGATGCTATCCTTATACATGTTACAAAGCAGGTACAAAGAACACGCAGATGGAATCAACGGCTGTTGTATGTTAACATAATTATGCTTATTAAATTTTGAGATAATATCTCAATATTTATGCTACTTAAATGAGGAGGATTTTATTTCAAAAGATTCAAAAGAACTGGAAGAAAAAAAATCAATCTAATTTTGCCCCGTTTTTATATTTTTGTGTCATAATGGGGAAATAATATGTCTTCAGTTATTTTTCTTTTAGACAGGTTGCTGGTCTATAGTTGTTGTTTTTGTCTGCCGTTGCTCTTATAGCAGTGATTTAAGTGCGGACGCGATGAGAACCAACACCCTCGGGGTACCAGTGATGTTTTCAACACCACTAAAGATTACAGAAGGACCTGGCAAGAAACCTTGCAGACAATACGCGAGAATAGACAAAGGCCAAGTCATCAACACAAGTCCCTCTCAACCAAGCAATTATAATAAATAAAAGCCCAAACATCATCTTGAAGTGTTTTCCAGTGGTCGCCTGGCCACAAGAAGCCGTGTTGACCCACCAGGCCCCCCGGTATGACAAGCAGAGAGGAACCGTTTTACGTGCTGCTTTTGGGACGGGGAAGACTTAACGTTGGAAACCCCCTCGGGGGGGCCGGCGGTGATTCTCCTCTGTATTTTGAGACCATGGTGTTATTAATTGCGGTGTAGAGCGCCCGTGATCGCTACGTGTCTCCCGGACGCTATGAAGCCCGCTACCATGCTCTCTTGTTTCTCTGTGATGTGCTCAGAGAAGAACAGAGAGAGTGAGGGAGAGAGAAAAAAAGTCCGGTATGACTGTGGGCGTACGGACACGCTCCATGTAGCCCGGTCGAGTAGTCCTCGTTTCGGACCTCGTTAACTGTTTTATGTGACACCTTACATTATTGTAATCGCAAGAGTGAATACGCACACCATCGGGGCTGATTCGAACTGAGGATAAAACAACCGTCTGCTAATAATAATTAGTGCAGCAATAAAATATATAATGTCTTCGCTTAGCGTGTTGACTGTACACGTGTGAGACTAGCTATACCTACTCGACCGTGGAGTTAGACTAAAACAACATTGGGGTGGGCGGCCTTGATAATAATAAAAGGAGAGGCCACAAGGAAAAATAGTTTGACAAAATACAAAACAACAAGGGACTTATACAATTGAACAAAACAACAACACTAACAATGAGAAATGGAAACAGACTTTTAACTTTACTTGTATTTTCACAAAACTTTGACAGTACAATCTTTGAATTTTCGTATTTTGTTTTACTTCAAACTAGCCATAAAACAATATTAATTCGTTACCGAATTTCCTCCGAATTTCGTTTTGTTGCCAACCTGCCGTAGTTGACCGCTTTTGACAGAATACCTTTAAAATAGACGGTCCACACTGCCATGTAATTTCAAATCGATTCCCTTTCAATGCAGTTCAATTCAATCTTATCCAAACTAACCATATCAGGTCCGAGTCAAGTCAATTGAAGTGACTGTACAAATCACAGCTGGAATAATTATTAGTTCTGATACGCGACACTCTATCAAATATGACTAAAGTGTCCTGCGTCTAACGTCATGGCTTAAATTCTCAATTATTTGCGAGAAATTTAAGTGCCCAGGTAGCAAACTCTCTCGGACTCAGTCTTTGGAGATAAAGTATCAAAATATTAACAATTTGAAAACCGGCCCAAATTTGATAGAGCTGCTGCACTAGCAAATGTTGCCGTACGATTTTGTGCCTGACATAAAGGAGCAGGATACCAGTCACAAATCGTACATGAGGAATTGTAATTTGGCTGGTTTCCTTATTCTTAAGCAAAACTTTGTTGTGCTTAGCTACTTTGGTGAGCTTAAAGCGCCTCTATGAAATAGGACCCGTCTCATTATGTTGGCCCACGACAGTGTTTGTTGTAAACTTTGAATGTGATGATGGCAAATTTGAAAGCAGCTGTACGCTTTTCAAAATAGAGATCGATGTTTTGTAGAATCGATACTTTTACTTCCCTTGTTTTAACAAAATTTTTTGATCTTAACACTCAGGAACGGGAACAGCAGTAGCCATCGTGGACCAACAATGTTCGTGAAAGAAAAACTATTGTTAAAAATATAAGGTGCCGTGTAAAACTCTTTTGGGGAGAAGTGTCAGTTCTGAGAGGAAATTGTGACGACCTTTTGAACGGTATATACTCTGCTCGTAATTTTCATGTACAGCAAAACTCAAATCATGGCAACCTTTTTGTGTATACGCGAGGCTGAGGTGAAGCCTCAACAGAAGATGGTAATTTCTGAATGCTTACCAACAGTCACAGGGAGTCAATAGCGCCTAACAATTAAACATTGCTCTTTCCTCAAAAACAAATCTGAGACTTCATTGCAAGGGAAAATATAATTTTAAAAAACATCAATAACAAAGTACAACGGAAACGAAACAAACAAGCAAGCAAAATAACAACAAAAAACTGAGAAAGAAAAAAAAATAACAGTAATACCCCCCCCCCCCCCCCCCCCCTCAAAAAGCAAAACATCAAGGACTACAATTTATTAAAAATAAATAAATGCCAGACTACGTCATGTTTAACCTAAGACAATTAATGGTCTTTCTTTAAAACTCACCCGTGAATACTGACAGGTAAACTTGCACTTAATATTCCTGTTGTATTTATACTCATACATTCAAAACATTGGACTGCAATGGCGGCCATTTTAAAATAAGACAACATTAAACCTCGTGCACGCAAGGAGGACATGGAGTTCCATTTGGCCAAGATAAATAGTGTCCTTTCTTAAAACAATACTCGGCCGGTGACGTGCACGGGCCTGCGGGGGGCACTCAAGAGTGCGAACTTCCGATAGTGTCTGCGAGAGACTGAGAACCAAATAATGTTGTAGACTCGGGCATAGTAATTATCCAAATAATGATTGTAATCAAATGGGGGGAATTAAAGTAAGGGATGGGTTGGACGAGATCGGCGACAGGGAATATTGCTGAGGCTTATTTATGGGTCTGTTTGGTGGGAGGTTATTTTCTCTTTGAGTGTGGAGGGATAATTGCGGAGATGCTGTAAAACATCGCAGAATTATCGAATGACCATTATGACGGATCATTGGGGAGGGGGAAATGTGGGGAGGGGGTGTTTATTCCTTTCATTTCGGTACGATAAAACACACAATTTAATCCTTGGAGAGCGGGTGGGGAAATTCTGGAGGGGGTGTTTATTTCTGTCATGATCCGATAAAACACACAATTTAAAACCCATTTTCTTCCAAGTTGTGATTGCATAAATGTGAGGAAACATGTTTAATTATAACTTCAGTGTTTTGTCGGGCAATTGGGGCTCGTTCGCATGTGCTTATTTTAATGTTGCAAATCTAAATAAAACAATGGTGCTCTAGAAGAAAAATGCCTTGCACAAGAAATTGTTTTTCAGATGGACTTTGGCACTTGCTATAGCAATGAGATAATGTATATCAATAATGAATTCTCAGATTGGAGACATTATTCATGTTTATTTTCCGCTCGTTATTGCAACTGAAGGGACATTTGAAGATAACAATTACATGCATTTAGTGTTTGAATTTACATATATATTTATAAAATATTTGAACGAATGGGTAGCCTACATGTGATACCACAAACCCCAATCACTTCTGTTCGAACTGCTCTCATTATAGGTGAACATTCCCCCATACAGTGACTGAGGTGTTGTATAATATTAACGTTAGGTTTCTCAAAATGACAAACTCATGTCAAGTTGGACAATGGGAGCCAGTTCTTGTGTTTATTTTAACAGGCCTACCAAACGTCAGTAGCTCGTTTAATGCACATTATTTTAAAGCTATTATTTACGATTTGTGATTACAAACATCACCAACACCCCATCCTGGCCGATCAACGGTGATGTTTGATGCCATCATCTGGGACTTTAAATATTCAAGCTAAGTAGCCATCGGCTCTCCATGTGCTTTCAACACAGGTTTAAAGTTTTTGAAGGGTGGTTTACGATCGCATTACGTACACGTTTTAATCAAATTTTTGCTTTAGATAGAAATCTCTACAAAACATCATCACAATCTAAAACCAATAAACCACTCTTAAAAAAAAAAAAAATAATAATAAAAATGAAGGGGGAAAATCAATTCAATATAATTGGCCAACGCGTAAAATGGTGAACAAATCAATGTTGGGGATTAGATGCGTAAGACCAGTGGCTCTGGGTATATATTGCAGGTGGATCTTAACAGCGGGAAACGGGTTTCAATTAAACGACTAAAATTGGATGGCGGCTTCTGGAATTACGCAGCACGTGGGGGAAAATTAACTGCACTGAGTCGTGGCGAGAGGACCCTCCATCACGTGCTTCACTGCGGCCGTTTTAGCTGACCAACAGCTGTTTTATGTCGTGAAAAATATACAGGGGAAAAATATCAACGATCTCTTTGTATTAATATTGTTTGTATAAACAGTGATTAATGCACTGTCTGATGCATAATTAGAAAAATCAACCTAAATTCAATTCAATTCAATTCAAACTCACATTTATCTATATTATACTTCATGAACATTTTAAAACAACATATAATTAGCCAAACTATTGATTTAAAGAAATACATAATGCGTGTTTTACCGATGCAGAAAGTATTTTTAAATAATTCAGCCTCTATCTTGAAGAGTGAAAACAATGTTGCTTCTGTCAACTCTCCTTATCCATTCACATCTTCAATAATAAAGGGAGGGTACCTTTGATAATAAAACGTTACTTGGTAAAAAGCACTGGAGAGCTGTTGATGTTATAAACATTGTTAGGAACTACACCGTTTGTAGTAATGTAGTTTTAGAGAAAGAAGTAATTTTCACACACACAAAATTGAATCTGAGAAAGGCTTCAGGCTTGGAGCCTTTCTCAGGCATCAGACACTCACAATTCCATGTAACGAGGCTGGTTGGTTTTTCTTCGTTTATTTTCTTGCAACTTCAATGACCAATTGAGCTCAAATTTGTATAGGTTTTGTTATTTTATGTATATGCTGGGATACACCAAGTGAGGATTCTGGTCTTTAACAATTACCAAAAGGATACGCTGCCTTTAACAGACAATAAAAATTAAAAAAATAATAAAATTAAAAAAACATTGATTAAAGAGATCTATAGCCAATGTATTTCCCCCCACCAGTTCACAATAATAAAAATAAAAATAAATCAACAGAAGGTTTACAGACTCAGTTCATGATTGGGAATTATCGAAAAACTGACTATTTTCAATTTTCACTAATTACAAAGCTCACACCAGTAACAACCCTACAGAGAATTTATTTAATTATTTATTGACTATTTACTGTAAAGGTTGGCCGACAGTAAACTGCTTACAAATACCACACAAATGTCACTATTGCTTGTTTTGATTTCAGCTTTCGGATTATTCCCATTTGAATGTAAACAAGATAAAAACAAGCAATTATCTTTCTTTTTTCTTTCTTTCTTTTCCCTTTCTTTCTTTTCCCCCCACTAAATTTGACCATATAATTATTCATAAGTTTGTTGTAAGGATAAACAAGAGCAAACTTTTCCAAAAACAACGATGTACGTTCCCTGGGGCACTAATGCATAAGTGTGTGGGGGTCATGCACATATGTAATTAGGGTAATTAGCCACCCAATTGTGCTCCCATTACTGTTCCCCATATCTGTATACCAAGGGCATAGCAAACCAAAGGATGAACCCACATGATTATGATCACAATTTTAGTCATTGTGTCCAATGACTTCCAGCACATCAACAACGGCACAATCTCCATGCAAGTGGTATTAGCTCGTAGCAAGAAAAATAAAATGTGTACAAACTTTCCGAACCTAGTCCAAACCTATAATTATGTTATTCAACCAATGGCAATGGAGGCTTATCTAGAAGGAGGTGACTTAGGACTATGTGGAAGAGAAACAATTCTTTAATTTTCATTTTTGTGTAGAAGTTCTTCCACCCTGTCGTGACCCAGAAGGTTTAAATACGGCTGAATCACACGATTATGTGGTCACACTGTAGTCATTTGTCCCATGACACCTATAGCACATCAACAAAGGCACAATCTTCATGCAGTGGTGTATTAAATCTTCCCAGCTGAAATAAAGAATGTACAAACTTTCCGATCCTAGTCCAAACCAAGCCTAATATTTTACTCAACCAATGGCAATGGAGGTTTATCTAGCTGGAGGTGACCTGGGACCTGTCATTACTTGATAGTTATGTATAAATTATTGTTTTGTGCAGCCTGTGTTAAAACCTTGTCATTGCCAGGGGTGTCTAAATAATGTAGACGCTTAATGGTATGTAGTTTCCTGTCACGTTTATCACGTTATGACGTCACAGTGTACATGTACCGTGATGTCATTTGAAGGCGGTGCAATACTGGGTAGCGCTTTATCACACGCCTAAGGGACGCATCAAAGAGCTCATTAATTTGTGTATAGGATAAGCAGAGATATGTTTTGAATTTTGAGATTTATTTATGGAGTACCTTAGAATTCTTTAAGGTGTTGCAGTGCATTCAGCAGCCATTGCCAGAAAAACCGAAGCAACCCTTGTTAATAATGAGTTCTCGTACATTAAACAACGCATAAGACCTATACGGTAATACGTCCAATCCGAGGGACAAATCATTAATGGTCAAGTGTCTTGCTCAAGGACACAACTGTCTAGACCGGGGCTCGAACCCTGATTAGAAACACCAGAGCCTGAGTCCAGTGCACTTGACCGCTCAGCCAAGGCCCACCAATAAGCAGTGGACCTCACATGATGTTGCCGTCCGAGAGCATATCTGCATCGAATCTAGCCAAGTTGGTTAAAGTTGTATACTTCATTGATTAAATTATTTCAATTATTAAACACAAGTCACCTGCTTTAATCTTTGACAAGTCCAGAGTGCACCCAATCACAGGAGCTACAAAATTAAAAATGTCAACCCAGGACATTACCTCGATTGATTTACTCTGTCTGGACGAAGTGGTGGGCGGTAGATCTTTGGAGGCTGACCAGTGATGGATTGTCTTAAAGACAACTACGTGACTGTCTTAGCCGTGCCTGGGTGAGGTCACTCAAGAAACAGATGGTGATGGGGTTCATAGTTGTCATCAGGAACAAATAAATAAAATAAAATATATATATATATATTTGTATCTCTCCGACTGGTCACAATATAAGATATAATTACTGCTCCCGCCTAATACCTAATCATTACATTACTGCCTTGCAAATAAACCTACCACCAACAGATTGCGTACCGTTGGAAAGCATACTTAATTCTGTCTAATGTGATTATAATTTTGTTTCCCTTGTCATAATATCAAGAAAAAACAGACTTTAGCAAACACCACGAACGACCACCACCACCCGAATAAAAAATACTCTTGTGGTCTTTTAAAAAGTCCACCTCAACAAAGTTCCTGAACCAGATTTAACCAGAAGAGCCGACCATTTGTTGATGCATCAATCAGGCAGCAGTGACCATTATTGAACTCAAACATGTCCACTTAATTTCCGTGGTCGTTTTATACTAGAGGTCAACGACACACACTCACACATATGTATGAACTTACAAATCTCGTATCAAGCTAAAGTCAACCGCTGTCATCCGTATTCCAACCTGTCCCTAGCGCTTAACAAACAACCTTAACACAGTCTATAGAGAGAAGACAAGAAAATGCGTCAACACACCCGACTCCCCCTCCCTATCTCAAATGCAACCTGCGAGTGGCACACTTCTTTATGACCAATTCCCGCCTAAAATGAGTCGAACGATTATGTTGCCGTGACAACTGTGCTTTCCAGGTTTTTTTCAGCCTGACTTGATTCCCAAGCAGACAGATTCTTCACTGTACTTGGGATGAGACAAACTTAATTCAAAACGATTTCCACCCATTGCTGAAACGAAGACAGTGCGTAACATAACATCTATATTCTAAAAACTGTACACTTTTAAAATTGCCCGTTGTTTTATTGTGTATCAATATAGATAATATATTTCCATATGTACTATAAAGTGACTCTTCGTGCTTCTTTTGTGCCAGTTTCACTGGATTGGATTTCATGCTTGACTGCACATGATGCAATTAATTAAAGGGGGTCAGCTGAAATTTGGTATGCACCAACTGGTCAGGGTTGGATAAGAAAAAGACAATTAAAAATAACACGATCATTGTCTTGGTTCTGGTCATGGATTGCATAATCAATTCAGCTCTGTGGATCTTGCTTGCAAGGGTGTCAGTAGGCCTACTGTAGGGTACTGTTGAAGCATGGTGCGTCCACAGTTCACACCCCAGCAAATGGCCTTCTTGGTCAGTGAATTTACCCGGACGCAAAGTGCCACAGATGTCTTGCGAAGTTTTCGCCGCCAGTTCCCAAACGTAAGATGCCCAACTCGTGCAACAGTGTATGCTAACGTTAGGAAGTTCCAAAACACAGGAACGAGCCACAACCTCAATAAAGGTCATTCTGGTCGTCCAAGGACTGGCAGATCACAGCAGAACAGATGGCGCATACCAAATTTCACCTGACCCCCTTAATTGCCTCCTGTGCAGTCAAGCTTGAAATCAAGTCCAGTGAAACTTGCACCAAAAGAAGCAGAAAGAGTGAATTTAAAAGAACATATGAAAATATATTATCTATATTGCTACACAATAAAACAACGGGCAATTTTAAAAGTGTTTAGTTTCTTTTGACTCGCCCTGTAGAGCGGTAAACGTACTGTACGCAGTGGTGAATAAGATAATTTTGAAATATTGCAAACACTTCGACTTAACGGGTGTGTACAACATTGGTAATTGCCAAAGACCTGTATCCACACTTGATGTGACCCAACATATACATGAAATAACAAACCTGTAAAAGTTTAAGCTAAATCGGTCTTCGGAAACAGTGAAACAAAAAAATTATGTGTTTTAACTTCTTTTCAAACATCGGATTTTATCCTGCAGGACTATTATTTTACTCATTTCCTAAACACTATGGCATTTCAAGCAAAACTAATTCAAGGGAGGTTTCCCACCATGACCATCTTTATACCATGTAAGTTATGTGCAAATCTGTGAACATTTATATTTTCATTCTTACCAATGTCATACACGCCCTTTAAACGGTTTTCCAGGGAGGGATATTTTACTGGAGGATTGGTATGAGCTTTATAACGAAAGAACTTTCATTTGAAGCTATAAACAAAAATCTTCTCTTCTGTTAAAAGATATCAATGCCGTTTTCTTTTAACACCTTGGTGCCTTTTGCTATGTTTTTTCTCTTCTTTTATATACGGTTTATATACTATTAATTTGTCTGTCATTCATGTATACGTGTAACGAAACCGAGGCTGCCTGGTATCGTGATATCCATTGTTCTTGATTATCAGTTCTTTTTATCACAACAGTCTTTAGTAATGGTGTACTCTTCTTGTTCTTCGAACATGCAAAGTAAAAGTTTCATTATCAAGACTGTAGTGCAAAAACAACCTGACCCCGTTGTATATAGAGAATCAGGATCCAATACTGCTGTTGCAGACAGGGGACAAGACAAAGATTACAGAGTACCAGTTTGACAACGGGCTGCACGGTATGTCCACAAATATTGACCTGTGACCTTTGGGTGTACCTTGAACGACCCAAGCCAGCAAAAATGTGTCTGCTTTGTTCATGGCAAAAATAAAAATAGCAACAATTCGGTTGCACTAAACTCACGTAAACATTATAATGGAAACATGCATCTAGTGTTAGGGCTATTGTTGTTTGTTTGAAACCAATTCTTTTCAATTCAATGCACATTTATTCCATAATGCCGCTAACAGAAACATGTAGGCCTACATGAAGTAATTATTTACAAATAAACTTGCGGGTATAACCATGTGTTAACCTCGTTTGGGAAGACTGTTGGCTCTGTGTGGCTCGAGATACAACAAAAGCTCTTTTCAGAGCCACCACTCACCAACACATGGATTTACTCATTGTTGTACCCGCAAGTTCACTCGTTAATGTAACTTCCCAGGGTTCACACCATGCAAAGCGTTGAAACATCACTTAAAAACAATTACAGCCATACGCTCGGTCACGGCTAATTACACAAAACAACACAAAGTATGATCACGGACATTTCAAACTCTTGGGAACACTGTGTTTTTCTAAAAACTGATAACACTCAGTGACCGGCTCAGCGCCGAAAGATCTTACCGGGTGAATTTTTACTCCAGGAGAAATTTCACATTGGTGAGGATGATTCAAGTATCTATAGTTAATAATGATTAGGGGCAACTAAGAATGCCAATGTTAAACAAAAACAAAATCAAAAAATTCCAAATCTTCGAAATTGTGGGTGAGATGGTCAAAAGAAATAATTTAAAATCTTAATTCGGTTTTTGGTTTAAAAAGAAGTGTGCACTAACAAGCGAAAAGGAAAAAGAAAAGATAGGTCTACCCAAGATCGTCAATTGAATTCCTAATTAAACTACAAAGTTGTTTGTTTCATTCAGGAAAAGCCATTGAAAACTACTGATGTTGGTGACCTTTGATCTAAAATATAAAAAATCTGGTTCATTTGAGGCATAACTTTGCTCATTGGAACATAGATTATTTTATGCAGTCATTCAATGTTGAAAAATCGGAACAATTTCGGGAAAAACTCAATAACATTGACTGTTAAACTGTTTTTAAAACTTTCACGCACGTGAATTACATTAGTTTTAGCCTTGGCAAATATAGTTTAACGATTCAAGTATTGTGTCACATTGGTCATGATGCCTACTTCTTGTTGTCAATTCCGGGACAACGTAGTCTCGATTTACCAACTGTTCTTAAACAAAAAAACCTCGGCATATTGATTTAAATGTATGTTGACAAATTGACCGATTTATATTTAGAAAAGGGGGGGCAAAGAAAACAAGTAGGAAACACTGCCAACGTATGTGATATTTGATAAGAACTTTGAGAAAGTGCAGTTAATCTTATAAGATTAAGTTGGAGAAGGCAAAATAAGCAAACGTCACCAAAAATTTACTATGCCTCAAATCCCACATAAAATTGACTACTGAATAATATTAGCCTTTTATATACAGTGAACCCCATCCAACCCCTCCCCATGTTGTGATGCAAAAGGGGAAGGGGTCATACTTTTATTGAAGAATTGAACGAGTTTCTTGCTGGGCGGGTTAAGGGTAATTTTCCGGGGGCAGCAGCTGATCCAGACTACCAGTCATAATAAGTTGTAGGGCTTAAAGTGCCGCGGGGCAAGCACCCCACTGCAACAAACTAAAGACTAACTTGTAATGATGCACCAACTCGCAGCCAACTACTTTAATCTAGGACACAATAGGTGACTAGTCTACCCCTCTGCAGCATCTAGATCTTTAAGCCACCCCGCCCCAATCCACCTGCCCCCATTTTTGCTCAGTAGACCGTGTCACATAAACCGAACCCTGGGGAAGGACACTGCCTATTGTTGTATAAACGAGTTCCTCCCTTTTGTCAGTTGTGTAACTTATACACAATATCCGTTGATTTAGTATTGAAAGAGCTACCTCATCGTGGAACGGATGTTTTTGTATTGACGTGCCCAGAATGATAGACAGACTTTTCGTTTTGTCACCCCATGACAGTTCTCTCATGGAATATTGACCGACACGGTTGTACCTTTTAGACGACGATTAGTTTATGAATCGTTTCTTATACTTCTGTGTGTTGGTGTCCAAGCGCAAAATATGCTGCGGCTAGAGCGCTGTGCCACCTCGCTAAACGTGGATGGATTCGAAGTTCGTGTGAAAATACCGCGACATTTTTATTAAATTTTTTTTTTCAGCAAGTAGACACTGTATTCAGCTGAAACTTTGACATTTGACTTTTATTGTATCGTTGTATATGAATTTTCCTAATAAATAAGCACTACGAAACCGATCTATGACACTACCTTCAAATGGAATTGTATAGGTTGGTATGAAATCCCAAAATTTCCTAGAAACTCATTCCGAATTGCCCCACAAAATGTGAACAATATAACGATTTAGTGTTATGAACTCTAAAGACGTCTTATTGTATAAACTAATAGGTATTTTTTTAGTTCCTTTTCCCACCTTTGATTTTGTCTTTTGTGCTTCCACCCTCCTTTGCCTTTGTTTTTGTATCGTTGCTCATCCCTTTCTGTCTTTTATTTTTTACCGGACTGCTTCTGTTACAGGAGTGTAATGTACACGTGTGATGTGTTGTGCTGCCATTAATTCAACGTTTTGATTGGATCGAAACTTTAATAGGCAATTAATTATATTTTTTGCAATAACACCATTGGGTTCTTTTAATAAAGCAGTTCGCTTCAGCTTGTTCTATTTTCTCGCTTTTGCAACTCTCTTTATTAACGCTATCATCCACGGTGCGTGTATACATAAACGTTCCAAGCTACGCACTCTATCGACAATAACTGGGAATAGTGTTCTTTTGCGTATTGCTTTATCCATTTTTAGTACGGCAAAATATAGAAATTAATTGAACTTGGTTTAGACTGTACTTTTTTAACACAGACATTCTTGTGAGTCTCATCCGTTAGAGCAGAAGGAAACGGTAGAATTATAACGATCATGAAAACGGAACACTTCACAACCAACTGTTTCTATCGCATGAGAAAAACCCCCAAAACATTTCGTTTCTGTTATTTTTCCTACACACACCGGTACATGTGAATTGTTGGATTTAAATCTTGTTTGCAAATGTACGATAAAAAACAACAGCATGAGCTATTACGTCTGAAATGCTGTTGCTGTTGCTGTTGTTGCTGTCGCTCCTGTTGCTGCTGTCGCTCCTGTTGCTGCTGTTGTTGTTGTTATTGTTGTTGTTGTTGTTGTTGCTGTTGTTGTTGTTGTTGTTGTTGTTGTTGTTGTTGTTGTTGTTGTTGCTGTTGTTGCTGTTGTTGTTGTTGTTGTTGTTGTTGTTGTTGTTGTTGTTGTTGTTGTTGTTGTTGTTGTTGTTGTTGTTGTTGTTGTTGTTGTTGTTGTTGTTGTTGTTGTTGTTGTTGTTGTTGTTGTTGTTGTTGTTGTTGTTGTTGTTAATGCCGTTGTCGCTGCATTTGTTGTTGTTGTTCCCAGTCCAATTCTTTAGTTTTCAACGAACACGCTAAATGACTGTTTATGGAAATTAAACAATTTTAACTACAATCATACAACCATCAAACGCCGTAGACTTCGTAACGTTACTTTGACACAGGCGCTTAGAATAAACATTTGTAATTTTGGTGGGGTCGGCAGATACTGAATTTGAATTGTGCTAATCGTGTTATTTATTAATTTTATTAATTTGTTAAGTTTTTATTTAGGTGTTAAAAGTCCTTGAATTTGAACTCTGACATGACAATGCGGGTATGTATCCGCCTAGGATACGCACCGCGCCATTTGTGCTACCTGCGTTCATACTATCACCCGGGGTTTTTACTCAAACAAAAATTAACAAACTGAATTTCGTTAAAAACCAAAGTTATTTCAGTTTATGTTCAACGGATAAAATCCCGCTTTTTGAGGATACTCCTCTTCTGCTATGAAGAATAGACGCAGATTATGAACAAGGCGTATGTAAAATGTATATAGCGCCCTCTATGACTGATTTTAAACAGATTGGGGTGCCCACATGGGGTTTTACTCGTTGGGAAGAATGTGTATTATTATCATTTTTTAATTCTACAGACAAATCAACTAGTCCATAAAGTTGGGTTTTAAAACATATTTCCAATAAATATGATTTCTTTGTTTGGGGGCATTTAGGTGAATGTTTTAATGCAGTAGGAGATTGGTAAGGACAAGAGGAAGGGATTGTGTTTGTTTTGTTTTGGTCGTGGCCGTACGCTTGATGCACACAAGTCGTGTGTCACCGCAAGCTAGCCGATGCGGTTTGAGGACATTAGCATAATGCTGCGTTCAGGTCGTAGAATCCAATTAGTGTTGGCCAATGAGTAGCTCCATTCATCTCATTGTGTGTTGAGTCCGTGCAGTCAGCCATGTCAGTCACGTCCGTCCCCCGCCAATCAGATCAACCGTCACGCCCCAATGGGCCCCCTCACAGGCCGTACACAGCAGCGCTGCGCTACACGACACGAGCAGTATGCATTGAGTACTTTGCCAGTCCACACTACTAAGCAAGGGCATGCCGTGTATGTTAGTAGTAAGTAGTTGTACACGCGGTTGGGTTTTAGTTGTTTTGCAAGTCAGATAAGACCAGGGTTCGTCAACATGTCTATGGCAATCCCTTCCTCAACCATACCGTATCACCTCCACCAGACAGGTAGTTACAGCGAGGCCGAAGCTCCCGTCGGCATCACAGTTCCTTCGTCTTCTCCGAGCATGCAATCGGGACAGGTGAACGTCATGTATCAGAAACTGGGCAACGATTTCCTTCAACACATTCAGCAACCGAGTAACAACGGGCTCCCGCTCGGCCATCCCGGGGCCCAATGGGTCGGGCTGTCCGCTCCGCACGCCGACGCCAGCCAGATGTGGCAGGCAGCGGTACCGGCCCAGCTCATGGGCCAAGACATTAAACCAAACCTTGTCGGGCAATCCAGGGAAGAAATTCAGAACTTGCACCACAGAGTTAGCCATGGACAGCCGCCATCCTCATGGAACTCCCCGTCGAACACACACATGGCAATGCCGATGAGCATGAGCATGCCGATGACAACGTCCAATTCACCGGGGCATCATTTGGGACATTCGCCTCACTATACCTCCTACGGTGCCGCTATGGGTATGAATGGTATGGTCAGCAGTGCTCAACAACTCTGCCAGACCGGCATCCCACGGACACATAACTCGAACGGGTCCCCACTCGGCCACGAAATGTCGCACAATGGCCCACCGAGCAACGAGCCCGTGGAGGACTGCGACGCGCCGACATCGGACGACTTGGAGCAGTTCGCTAAGCAGTTCAAACAACGCCGGATCAAGCTTGGCTATACCCAAGCTGATGTTGGACTGGCACTCGGAACTCTGTACGGCAACGTTTTCAGCCAGACCACCATCTGCCGATTTGAGGCACTACAGCTAAGTTTCAAGAATATGTGTAAGTTGAAACCATTGCTCGCCAAATGGCTTGAGGAGGCTGACTCGACATCCGGGTCACCAACTTGCCTAGACAAAATAGCAGCACAGGGCCGGAAGAGGAAGAAGAGGACCAGCATTGAGGTAACTGTCAAAGGAGCCCTAGAAAACGCATTCTTGAAACAACCCAAACCAGCGGCCCAAGAGATCTCTGGACTTGCTGATAGCTTACAACTCGAGAAGGAGGTGGTGAGAGTTTGGTTTTGCAACAGACGGCAGAAGGAGAAGCGAATGACCCCGCCTAACAACCAGGGAAGCATCTCGGGAGGTGAGTCTGGTGGTGAGTCCGATAGTCTTGTGTCGTCCCACGGTATGTCCCTCCACCAACCCGTCATCACCACGCTGTCGTCCCATATGCAGGGGTCAGCCGGCTCCCCTGTCCACATCGGGACGTCGTCCGTGTCACCACCGCCAAACCATGTCACCTCTGCAATGGGACAACACGGACATTGACTAGACGACCAAAAGTTCGCATTTCACACCACCATCCCACCCCGCAACTTGTAGGTGAGGGACTTTGTGCATTATAGCCCCCAATTTTTACCTCAGGACTTTTTCAAAACCTATTTTAAAAAATTCCTGTATACAGCCGAGAAGAGTCATTGTGCAGGCATTGCCACCCGTCGCAGTGAGTGCATATCGGCCATTTATTTATTATCCACAATTAAAACAAAGCGCATGTCCATTACAAGGCCACAGATCAATTAAAGTTAGTTCTCATGGCACATGGCTGTACTTTGTTTGTAACCACTCGACACACATGTGCTGAATTTTATTTAAAACAAAACAAAACAAATTTGTTTTGTCTTTAAAATGCAAATTATTCACTTTTTGGTTTGTGCCTCTTGTAACGAAAAAATACTAATCTTGTTAAAATAGTTGTTGCGTGGTTCTCTATATGTACACATATGTGGCAAGTTTTACGTCACTGTAAATATCAACAATCATTCTGCAAATTTATTTTATCCGAGATGTTACAAGAAATACCTGTATAAAAAAACCAAAACTTTTCAAGAATTACATCTTTTTGCTCTGACGTACTAAAACTATTTGTTGCGTTCATACGCAGCATGTTCTGTGTTATAAACGAAATGTCGTTTGAAATCTTTAACCAATTCCACTTTTTCATGACTTTAAGAATGCACTTATATAGACGAGTCTTCTCACAAAATGCACTGTTTTATTTTGCGTTTGCGAGAAGATTCGTCACTCATTGTATAAACAGACAGGATGAAACTTCATCGAGACTTTTAGAACAAAACTTTGCACTGACGTTAAGCAGGGTATATTTATTATGTAAATTTTGGTCAGTGCTGAATTATGGTAAGGGACTTGTATGTATATGTTGTTACGTATTGGAGGTTCTTATGATAATGTAATTGTGTAAATAAGCTGACTAAGTGGACGGATATCTTCACAATTTATAGTGCTTCTTTTTATTTATCAAAACAAAAACTATTTTAATTTGGACGAGTTTTCAAAGTTTTTATATCACTTCATGATTATCGTTATTACGATTAAGGTATATTGGTACAATTTTACATTCCCACCAAATCTACAACTGATATGTGAATGGTCCCACCTTTTAATAGTTCAACTTATGTTTATGTTGTCTTTATGTTTATTGTTATTTATTATACAGTGGCGTCTGATAAAACACCATATATTAGCCAAATGTTATTTTTTAAAGATTTGGGATGTAACTGGAGACGCGTTGGTACACAATGCCACGCGAGGTGTCATATTGTGGGTATTTGACAACAATCGTATTAAACACCCGAGAAAACCCTCCATACAGAGCTAATTTATCTAACTTTATTTGTCATTTTTTGTTAAACAATAGTACCCACCTCCGAATTCACGCACACACAAGAATAGAAAACAAAAATTTCAGTGCTTTGCTATGGTCTCTCTATTCCAATTGCATGAAATTTCTTTGGCATTGAGGAAAGAGTTTTTAACGTATGCACTTAACTCAATTTGCTCCACCGAAATCAAATCCGAAAGGGGATAATAAAATTTCAGCCATGGAACACAAACAAGCTCTTTAGCCTTGTGCATAACAGCGTTCATTGGCTGCGTGTCTGTGCTAGGTTTTTTTCTTCTTCCGTACAATAGCCGAGTGCATGCCAGAGGCGTTCTGAGGCAGGAGATTTCTAACTCCGATTAGCTAGGTCAAGAGCATGGTTTGCCGTGGTGCTGCAGACGGCCCGGGATGGCAACTCCGGTTTTTGAAGTGAGGAGGATATATCTAACCGCATAGTCAGGTGTATTATTATTTTGCCTGTTAGAGACTTCCTTCACAATCCATGTAAGGTTAGATGTGGAGTCTTGGCACTGTTGCAACAGTATTCAGTTGAACAAAGAGCAAGCGACCCGCGTTGTACTATGGTAATTTGATTAGTAAAGATCCACTCCTAGAACTTCATTTTCGTTGCTGCTCTGTGGTGAAAGCTGGTGGGATTCCCTTCTTCCATGCTTCCAACGCCAGCTAGTTAGTGAGCCAGCTCAGGCGTCTACAGCGGCCAAATTCGTTTCTAAATCTATAAATGTGTCTGTTGGGGGGAGTGAATGGGGAGGGTAGGGATATAGGTTTTTAAAATGTAACATTCTGATGCATGTACGAAATTATCACATTCAAGCTGTCAGGTCTTCATCCATAGCCCATTCTAGTTACAATACCCACATTAAATGATTTGTTTTAAGTGAAATACACGAAAGTCATTGATTGTTTTATTTTATAAATCTCAGTTTTCAATGACCCCTTTTCAGAACAAACACATCTCGTCCGACCATGGAGTTATTTAAAAGTTAATTTTAATTGTAGTGGTTGGTCAGTCAGGACCATTGTCGACCTGATCATCGATCTGATCAGTTGTCACCACTCTAGGGCAAACAAAACTGATTTGTGGTTGTACAGCTTTAATCATTAACATCATCAATAAGTTTATGGCTGATTTCAGAAAATAATTATGTTGCTTACATTTTGACGGGTAAAGACAAATCAACAAGGTCCATACACTAAGTATATGTACAGTGTATTAGTTCCATTGTTATAATTAAGGTTCTCGATTGGGCATGGCTGAAATATTTTCAATGTGGTTTTAGTACAAACAGAAGCAGCTCACCTTTGTAAAATTAAATATTACAAACGCAATAGTGACTTTGTGTTTTGTCTTCGTCGAAATTTCCCTTGGAAGTTAAATTTGATTTCTCGGCGTTACCATTAAAATTATTTAATCTTTTTTCGGATTCAACACTATGTTTTGTTTTTACTGAACGTTCAATCTTGTAGCTCATGATAAAGAAAGGGTTTTCCGAGGAAAAAAAACTGAACAGTTTTCCCCAGTAATCATTGTTGTCTTTCTTAATGCCCATGCGCATTTAATCTCATGTTGTGGACGGAAATTGTGATTTCTCAAAACACAAATCCCATTTGACTTTAACTGTGCATTCAAGCACAATGTTTTGGGGAAAAGGAAATCTTTCTTTTTACAAAACATAATAATAACAATAATACGCAGTTCTTATATAGAGCTTTATACTCCCGATGGGTGTCTCAAAGCGCTCAGTATTTTTCCTACAAGGTATGTGGAGTTACGTGTTGAAGTATTAGACCTATTTGCATAGCACCATGTAATGGTTTACAAGGTGCTGTGGCGCAATATGCAGCCAATCAAACTAGGAACACCGTCCGGGGCGAACCCCTTCTCTTTACGATAAGTGCACTGGGTTCTTTTACGTGCATTACACAACACACGGGACCTACGGCTTAACGTCCCATCCGAAGGACGAAGCATGTGGTTAAGTGTCTTGCTTAAGGACACAAGTGTCACGACTGGGATTCGAACCCACACTCTGCTGATCAGAAACACCAGAGCTTGAGTTTGGTGCTCTTATCCGCTCGGCCACGACACGCCATGCTAATCCTTTCGTCTTTCTTATAAAAGTTGAATGTGTTGCTTAGTTTTCTAAACCTTTCAATCTTAAAAATCAGAGAAAATTTTGTTTTTGCCTTAATTGATGACGAAGGACCCCCGTCAACCATCTAAAAAAATCACATCCTGGAAAGCGGGAAAATTCGTGCTCGTTTGCACTCGATTGAACCTTTAAAATATTAAATCTTAAACACGATTTGCCCACGCTGTTTCATTTTTATTTAGTTTTCTATAACATTCTAAGAAGCAAACCTGGGAACCTTTCCGATAAGTATTTTTCATACTTTTTTAAAATTAATTTAGGAAGTTTTCAGAGAGTATACACTTCTTTTCAGTGATGCATTCCATTCATTTCGTTTGCCATTATTTTGTTTCAGCTCACAGTCAAAAGTTTTAAAAGAAAAAGGAAACTAAGAAGAAAATTGTTTTCTTTCGTCGATGTGTTATTGCAACCAACTCGAGGTGCACACCTCCCGTACAAGTATCACTATCAATAAGATTATTCATAACAAATATCATATTATTGAATTAGTTGATTTAAAATCTAATTTATATAAATGCTGTGTTCACCGGGGAGCTCGTATACCCATTCAGGCCGGAATCCCATCGCTTTGTACTAAGTGGCGACGAGACACTGCACAGAAGTACACATTATCTGCATATCTGACGGGAGGCGATTACTATTATATTGACGTCTTCGAAGATGATGTTTAAAAAAAATCAAATGAAAAAAATAGGGATTTGTTAAATATGAGGTGAAGTTTGATTTAATATTCACTGTTTTTATTGACAGATTTCAACCACACTGTTTGCATTTTGAATATTTGAAATAGACTATAAATTCCTTTTCAATGTTTTTATATATTTTTTAATTGTTCTTTTTTGTTTTGCGAATGAAAATATTTTGGTTTAGATTTCAAAATGCAGTGTAAAACCCTACTTACGCGTTTTGACATAGTTGGGGGAGATATTATGTGAAGTCGTTTACGATGATTAAAATGGTCATCTCAACCTGTTGTTGCGATGGGAGATAATTAATAAACAAACAAACAAATACCACATATGCTGAGTTTTGAGTAACTAACAAATAGACTGGGTCTCGTAACTGATAAAACGGAGAAGTGATAAACCCACCTCATGTTCCACGGTGTTGATCGAAACACAAGCTGAGTTCAAGTTCGACCCAATCGCGTTTTGTGAGAATTTCTGATTTCCGATTGGGAGTTTAATGGGGGAAAAGGCAATAGAGCTTCATATGTTTGGCACATAATGATAAATCAAAAGTCTTATTTCACATTGGTAATTATTTCATGAATCTGCTTCGTGGATTGTGGTGGCCATTATTAGGATTTAGGGGGGCAAATGTTGCCGTTTGCGACCATTTTGAGTGTTCTGCGTGGGTTTGTCATCGTGGAAACCAACAATAACCACAGCTGTTGGTTTTGGGCAGCCATCCCCGCAAAAAACGACGACACCACGGCAACTGAACACACCGAAAATAGCGTCTTTTCCCCCACCCGTATACAAATCGTGGAAGGGTTTCCCGATACTGTTCAACGCGCACACAACCAATGGCTGACTGTAGGTCAAAAGAATGGGGTTATTAGCTTGAAGAGTGTGGCATCTACAACAAAAGAGAACACAGCCGTTTCAAAGAGGGCTTCGTTGGAGCATGGTAAGAGCAGCCAAGGTGGCCGACGTCCCAACCAAAATCCCAGTCAATAAGTTTGATGTGTTAGTCAAGGGGGGTTTGAGAGCCAGAAAGAAAAGAAAAGGCAAATCCGCGGTATAACAACAGCGCGGTGGATTGAAGATTGCCATGCCGTGGCCGACCGGAGAACACCTGGAAGGTTTGCACACCGCGTGCAGCAGATGTTCAGCTCGCTCCAACGAGACTGTACGGGTACGCTCGCTGCTTTTTACGGGCAAGAAAAACGGGACACATTGTGATTGTCACGTTTCATGTAACAAACCGTCGAAAACGCTTTTCACCCGACCGGAATCGGTATTCTTCAAGAGGGAAGGGAGGGGGACAAAAAAAAAGGAGAGGGGGATGCTTTACAAAGGTTTCCCTACCGTGGAAAATAACACCGTACCGTCGTGACGGTTCTATGGCTCCAGCTATCAACATACAAACCCCCGTGTTGACAAACTGAAACTTTTGAAAAGATTGTGTGGGGAAAGCATTGGAGTCAACACGAAGCAGGAGTAGTTGTGTTTTGGTGTGACTTTTCTACATGTGGAAATCAATTACTGTCATGTTGTTTTCTTTTACTGTGGGGGTACGTTGTACACAACAGGTCTTGAACAAACAATTCGTCGGCGTTTTCACGAACCGGCGAATCCGCCCACGCAGCTGAAAACAGCGTTTTGAGAAAAACGCTTTTGAAGTTGGGCACATTTTAAAAATGTGTTTTCGCCGGTCTTTTAATTGAAAGTGTTAAATATTTTATAGTGATACGGTAGTGTATAAGTTAAATAACATGACTAAATACTTATTTCTTTATTGTGATGCTTTGTTAGAATGCTGTTTGGTTCAAAACTTATTCGCCGGTTCGTGAAAACGCAAATTAACGAGCACCCCGGATTCGCCACACACAGAGCGCGTATTCACACCACACACAGGGCGCGGATTCGCCGGTTCGTGAAAACCCGCAGGGGGGTCTGATTCGCCGGTTCGTGAAAACGCAAAATGCTCTAAACACCGGATTCGCCACACACAGGGCGCGGATTCGCCGGTGACGACGTTGACAAGCGCGTTAAGCGGTAGCATTACAAATTAACCCTGAGGAAAAGGTTATTCGCCAGTTCGTGAAAACGCAAATCCGTAAAGTTGACTGATTCGCCGTTTATGCAATTAGCGTAATTAAAATTGTATACGCTTTTAAGACTTAAAACTTTGCAGAATTGTTAAGGACACCAAAAACAATTAAAAAATTCAAAAAAACAAAATGCTGTAAAAAAAATGTTTCCACGGATTCGCCACTTCGTGAAAACGTCGACGAATTGGTAGGTGTGTGTCAAATTTCTTATGATTGCTGTAGTTCTGGGATTCCTCTGTAGTTAATAACCTTTTAAATGAAATATAAGTGTCCAAAGCCCCTTTTCCTGCGACTTGTTTTTTTTGTATTTTGCTGTTACTTTTTCAATGTCTAAACGCTTGTCAAATCTCCTTCGGAAATTTTTCAACTGACAAGCATGCTTACATAATCATTGCTCATTATGTACATTAGGCCTACACTATTAGTTCACTCAACGATATGCACTTCATGGAAAAGTAATATTAATAAACACATTAAAAAACAATTAAATCAATAGAAATACAGCTCTAATACTGCACTGTACAATTTGTTGAAGGATAAACAAAGTTAAAGCACACCTACACGGCCAGAGTGAGGCGCAAAACAAAACGTCTGGTCTCTCTTTTTGTGATCAATAATGGGTACATTTAGTCGTGATAGCGTATACAGGGGACACGACCTCTTATCAACGGTGTGTGCCATAATTAACAGGTTTAACGCACACTGAACAACTAGGGGGAAAGGTATAGATCTGAGCAAGCACCTTGGAAATTCCAAGAAGATTTCAAGAATCTTAGTTTATGAAGTAGTTACGTATTGTGGAAACACATTCATAGAGTATGCCAGGGGCACAGTTTTGTTTTTGGAGAGGTGGACTAAGGCTTGAGCGGGGAAGGGGGTTGAACAAATTGCATGTATATTATGCATTTTGACCGTTGCTCTTACGCGAAGCAATTCCACGATGCAAGCTCGCAGAATCAACCAACGCAATGTCTCGACCGAGGTATTTTCTTAACTCGTCCTCCGTCACTCTTCAACAGTACGGCTAAGACAGCGTGCATTAACACCGTCCCTCGATGTGTATATTAGCACAGGTCGACGTCATCGGTTGGGAAATACTCCTCGGTCGACATTTTGTGTGTGTGAAACAGCAAGTCCATTGTAATAATACGTCCTTGAAATCGGTCTAAACAGGTTGTTTTAAATTGCACCAAATAGCACAGGGCAGGGTTTCTATAATTTTTGAGAGGATTGAATCATCGAGGAATGATTGAACTAGGATTTTCTAGATCATTCTAACGATATTTTTCTTCAGATGAAAGGAAAACAAGTGTTGATTTTTTTTTTTTGCTTGTTTGTTTTGTTTTATTTGTTGTTTTTGTTGTGTTTTTTATGGGGGTAGTTTAATTCCTATCCTATACTTTTTCAATCAACACACTATCCGACAGCCAGTGGATATTTCATCGACTTTAAAGCGGCCAGGATTTCGTGCAATTAACGACAGATGTTTTACACTTTGCCATTTTGTTTTCCGTGCTTGTTCATCGTGTGCTTTTTCCTCAAACTTGAGTGTTGATACTGGTATGAACCTTTTGATCAATTTAAACTTTCAGATTGAAACTTATCAAATAGCTCTCTGTAATTACGAATTATGTCCAATCTATTGACAAAACAAATATATTTGAAGACCATTCATCCAATTGTACTGTTTCCAGGAAACACATTGTTATCGTGAAACAGGTGAACAACAGACTTCTCCATTCGGGTGCGAGCTTTTCCCTTGCGGTGTGTTTCTTTAAAAGTATAGAGAACTAAAATGACTGTACGGATTCCAAGAACGTGATGTACCATCTTTATTATATATTTCTTGGAAACTAAAGGATTATATTGAATGTACTCTTCCAGTGCCAAAATGATGTACCATCCGTTTATGATTGTAACAATGATACACAAGCCCTATTTTTCTTGATAACTATACAGGATTTTAATGAATGCAGATGATTCTAAAAACCAATGATGTGCCATCCCTTTAGAAAAGGTTTCGTTATAACTACAAGAAGGTCCCACAACTGTACGTGTCTTAAATGGAAAGTGCATCGTTGCTTTTTGGAACTGCAAATCAATATTTTCATCATCTAGTTTTCAATTAATCCGAACAAGTTACTCATCAATATTTCATCAAATTTGGTAGAGCTATTTTTTTGCTATTAATTTCAGCTGATTTTCAGTTCACGCAAACTCAAGTTTAGAACTAATCAAGTATGCGGGTAACATTGATAACTATAAAAGACCAGTATCCGCACTATATGACACCCAACATAAACTTGAAATAACAAACCTGTGAAAGTTAACACTTAATTAGTCATTTGAATCACGAGAAAGTAGTGAAAACCCAAATCACATTTTCACTGTTTTTAAACATCGGGTTTTGGACTCGAGAGATCGAACTAAGTGACTGCTTGATTCATTTCTCAAAGACTGTTGCGTTTTCATTACCACTGCTTTGACATCAATATTGTTTGTATTTTGTGTGCAAAGAGGGATCTCTCTCCTCTCCGCTTAGAACCTTTGCCTACCCCATAAAACAAACTAAATAAAACAAAGAAAGTTAAAACAAAAAAGCAATAATGAAATTGAAAAAGAAATACAAAGGTGAATGATTCGATACATTAGATACACCCCAAAAAAAAAATTATATATATATATATAAAAAATAAACAAATAAAAAAAATTACAAATAAAAATAAACAAATACATTATTAAATAAACAAACAAACAAATATTAGGTTCCTCCACCGATTAGAGATGCCATCAACACCGGACGCCACCAGTAAATTGGACATGCCATACTTTCAGAAAAACAAAAACGTTTCTTCTGATTCGGAAGATCAAGTGTCGATGATCTGCGTTCACATGAGCGAATGCAAACCACACTGGGAAACAATCCAGCTTCAGTCATTAGTACTGACCACAGTTGAAGCATAATTATTACAATTTCAGCTTTCTGCTGATGATATGTGCTGACACCACCTCCGGTTCTTTAGCCATCTGATGAGGTTTCTTCTTCTTTTTTTATTTTTTGTTGTAACGCAAAGAAATACGGATGTATTTTGCAGAAAATTTCACCCCCAAAAAGTGTATAGACTTCCTGTAGTGTGATGTTGAGTGCAGTGAACGGCACACTCTAACACATTGCTCTATGGTAAGATTTCTCGCCATGAGACATTGTTAGTCATCGGACCTCAAAAGAGAATCATCAGCAACAAAGCAGCAAAAAGAAAATAATAATGTTCCGTTCCTGTCCGTGACAAGTCCAGAAGAGAGAAACAAAAAACTGAGGAGCTGGTTGAAATTAATCCACTGCAGTACCGTAGGAGGCACGTGACTCCCGCCATCTTTGCTTGTTTTTGCCGCGGTGTGTCAACACGGCATAGTGCGCTCTCTGAGATTGTTGTGTGTGATATGCTTGGGGTGGAGGCTACGGATGACGTCATCTCACGGAATGTCCCAACGTCTACATCTCGAAAGGGAGACCAGCTCTTACGTGACCTTTAGCAGAGCACCTTCGTCATTCATCGAATTTCTGATTTTTTTCTTTTCGTTTAAAGAGAATAGCATAATGTGACTCACGGCATATGTTTACGAAAGGGGCACGGGAGATTGGAAGGTCAACGGGCACAAAGTGTGCACCACCTCTCTTTACACCTAGGTGTAATCGTAATAAATGTACCGGGGTTTAAGATGGCGTTACGCTCTTTACCTGCTTGAGATTATATCATTAAGTACCTCAACTCTTTGACGAGCTAAACAAAGTCATTAAGCAAAAACGTTTAAGTAATATTCTACAGAACAGTTGCATGACCGCGGAATCCCTCAAACTTCCTCACCCCTCCCTATCCCAAGCAGCTCAGTGCAATGATTCTAGGTATAATGATCAGGATGATCAAGTGATCGGCTGAACTATGGGGCGCCAATTTTGGTTTTTCCTTCCATCCAAATAAGTATTGCCCAAACCGAGGCTGAAGGGAAATTGGTTTGTAGCAATTTATATAAGGACAAAGGAGCAGGTGATTTTAATTTGTTGTTTATTTTTATTTTGTGGGACTGTTAATTATACTCGACAAATTGTCGGGAGAAAATATGTTTCGCGAGACTCCCTCATAAGAAATACTTATCTGTTGATTTATGTTTCTTTAATACATATTTATATTTGTATCACAATAATAAAACGGTATTCAAAATATTGGCTGTAGTTAAAAATTAGTTATGTGCTAAAACCAAAGTGTATTACTGACAAACTCTGTCAGTTTACATTTTTGTAATGTTAAACACTTTTGTAAACAATGTAGTTTTTTCAACACCAACATTAGATTATCTAAAAACTCTTGGGGTCAGAATTGACACGGACCCCGGGGTCCCACGGGGCCGACCGACCCATATATAGGTCACGCTGACCCGGTAACTGGCAACAATTTGGGATATTGACTTTGATTCTGCATAAGTTTGACAGAGTTTCGGGTCAGTTTGACACAAATTCCCCGGGTCAAACTTACCCCAAAATTAGTCAGGCCTATCTAGGCCGGGAATACGGATAAATTGCGACACTGGATGGTATTTTTAAAAAGAGTGTACGCCACTTTGGACCGACATAGTTAAGGATTACACGAAATTTAAACTATATTTTGTATCATCTGGTAATGTTTGTAAAACGGGTGGGAATTAATGTCATTACTTTGACATCGAACAATGCAACGCATTGTCTAAATTTGTATGAACTTGTCTAAATTTGTCTTGACAATTGAACAATGAATCTTCGCACCCACCACAAGGCTTTGTCATGTTAACATTTTACGCACAGAGATTAGGATTTCTTCTGTCTCCATTGAAACCTACAGTGTATATTGACACCCATTTATTATTTATATATTTATATATGTTTTTAATGAGGCAAGGAAATAGCTCCTGAATTATTGTTTTATAGGCCTACCATAATATAGCTATTATTACCCGAATTATATTACCACAAAAGCCAGAAAAACGCCTCTTGAGAAGTATTCCATTTTAAGGCACTGTGTGTTATCTAAATTATTATGACGACTCTTTCATTCACAAAACACCCAACAAAACATCAGTTTGGACAATAATGCGCATATAAATGCGGTGTCTTGTGTGTATCCAAAAAAAATTACTCACACACACACACACATACAAAAAGAGGCAAGGTCACACAGTCACCAGGAAAAACTCATTTTGGGGTTTTGTTCCTACCCCCCCCCCCCCCCCCCCTTCTCTTTCTCCCACTCTTTGATTGATCATGTAGGTCCCCCTTCTCTGTTCTCGACACCGGGGCACGCGAGCAGTAGTTGGGCCGGATCGATATCGTTCACGCGTTGATGGTCTACCTCCATGGGTTGGGGTTAGTGAAGGAAGCCAAGCAAACCGGCCCACAAAAGACACGGGCAGCTGCGCGCTAAACTGCGTTGGTTACTTTTTCCGTCTTTTCATTGTCACGAGCCAGGCTTTGTTCGCTCTCGCCCACACCAAAAAAAAAAAAACACGAAAATGTTTCTTCCACCACCATCACCCCCGTTCTAGGCGCTAGCTAACGCATTCACACCACACCATCACCTATAGCCGTGGTGCTGACTTCAAAATCTTATTATCCAAGCCTATTGACTTGTGTTCAATTTTAAAGTAACGTATTTCTGCTGGCAAGACTCGACCCGTGTATATTATACGCTGTACAGTATTCCCTTCATTTCCCGCGAGAAATCCTTATTTTTTTTCTCCGGATCAGGAACACAGCCTGCACTGCTGTATTATCTCTCTTTCTGCGATTGCGTGTTGACATTGTGTTCGCAAATATTGACCCACCTCGCAGCCAGCGTCCCCCGAGTCAGAAAACGTATCCACAGAAAAAGGCAAAACACCATACTAAGAATAAAAAGGCAATTTACACAAAATTATAACAGAATAGAATGAAAATCTAATCATTATTATATGTATGATTATTTCATAAGGTTTGATTGGTTTTAGGTAACAAAGTGAACCCCGCTTGGAGAAAGGGTCAAACTAAAAAAGCGCAACTGCCTTATGTTTCGTACAGAAGTGGCTAATTGCTTTGGGGGCCCCCAAGGGGTCCCATGCTCTGCATGGATTGCAAGAAAGATCAATATTCCTCAGAAAAAAATGCTTCTTAAAATGCTGGAGTGATTCTAAGAAAAAAACAAATTAATAACAAAGGGTTTTCGGCTGTTCGCTGAGCACATAACTATTTAAGTTTTACAAATCAACACAAACACCCAATAACTTATGATATAGGGTGAAAGAACCGTAAAGAATAGACATGGTAGTTTCTGGGGGAAAAATGGCAGTGTCAGTTTTGGTAGTGACCGCTTTAAACGTTGATGTTATGTGGATGGGACGTAAAGACGTAACTCCCGTGTGTTGTAATGCTCGTAAAAGAACCCAGTCAAACATATAATAATAATAATAATAATAATAATGCATTTATAATGCGCCATCTATCTAGTGTACAAGACCCTATTCCGAGGCGCAGAACAAAAAATAAATAAAACATATAAGCAGCAAAAGAGAAATATAGAATACAAAGACAATTATACAATGAATAATCTAAGACAATGTTACAAGCTAAGTGTATGTGGAGATAAATAAATGAGTTTTCAGCAAGTTTTTAAACAATGGAAGAGAACTACAGCATCTAACATATCGCTAAAGGAGAAGGAGTTTACCCTGCTTGCAGTGGTTGCTGAATACCCTTATAATAATAAGGTGCTTTGTAATTCATGAACTTCAAAACCTGTCTTAAAAAGTTTTTTGTTTTTTTCAAAGCGCCTTGAGCGCCATCTTGGAGGATTCGTGTGCTCTATTATATCTCCATATTATTAATATTAGCATTACTATTAAAAGGAGGCTCAAATATAAGACAAATCTTTTCTAAAAACCAAGGCAAAATGATCTTAGGTAATTTTTAAGAATGGTTCGTATACACAGGTCGGTGAAGTAGAGCAGTTACAAGGTGAGCGTTTCTTTTGTTTGACCGGCTGACTTCCCCGAAATAAACGTGCACAGTATTTCCGTGTTAAGAATCACTAAGTCGGTCACAATAGGGGGACAATCCAGAATCAACGGCAAATTAAAATGTACCCTCCTTCCTATGCACACACAATACACCTTGAACGCAGCCGACCAGTTTAAATAGTCAACACGTCAGGCAAATATGAACGGCTGGAATGTAAACTAAGAAGAGGTCAACAACTCCTCTCTGGCTTGCTTAAGAGACCGGGGTATATAGGGTATATTCATACAAACGGTAAGCAGCATGGCTTGTATCGAGACTAGCGAGCCTGTACATACAATGATGTATAATGATGGCTTGTTTAGCCAAGTAGGAGGCCTGAAAGGAGGACAGTTCTTTGGCTATACTCCATATAAACTCCCTCGAATGTTTTTCTTTAAACGACCATTGATACTGTTTGGGAGAGAAATGGCCCAATCAAAGCTGGTGTTCCCCGATTGGGGGAGTATCAATGCAAGGACCGATTGGGAATCGCTGATACCCTCGGGGTATCAATCATTCCAATCGGGGTTGTCGTGGAAGCAATGTTGTTAGGAGTTTCTTGTATATGAGGACTATAATGTTATCCTCATGGGGTGAACCTGGCTCCAATCGGGATAGTATATCTTATGTGTATTATAAGGCTACGAAGTTGAATTAGTGTTCTCACCCAAATGAAGACTATTTCTGCCTAATAAGTCTAAAACAGCAAGATTGTTTACCGGGGACGTGTAGGCAAACGAAATGTGTTAATAGATCAAATCTTGCTTAGATTAAAAAGGTCTCACCCAGAGTGTTTGTAGGGGGGCTGAAACATACATTTTGCCCTCACCAGATTTGGGGTGGGCCGGGGTCTGGGGGCAGGGGTGGGGGGGGGGGGGGGGGTTCATGTACAATATAAAATGAAACAATTACATAGAACAACAGGTTTTCGGTGTGTGTTGACCCCCACCCAATTTGAAGCCAAAATGCCCCCCATTATATAGTGTGTCGCTCTATGCAAAAAGCAATGATTTAAACTTTACTAAAATCAACAGGCCGTTGGGAGGCAGCTCGAGCACCCCCCGAGCCTCCTCAATGGGCACCCGCCGCCACTGAAACAGGTTAGGGACGAATTTACACGGGGCTTTATTTTCATTGCATTTGATTGCTTCCCGATGAACTAAAGGCTCAACATTTTTGTCGATACAACTCTCCTCTGCGAGCTCAAAAGATTCACCAATTCCCTGCTTCAATAATCGTGGACTTCCTGCGATAATCATTCTCTTCAAACACATCATTTATTTATGACCAACATCGGCATTTGTGTTTTGTCTTGTACAACATGACCGTCATCAGCTGACATTCCACGTCATCCCAACTGAAAATTTCCAATTTAAAATCAGACAAATAGAGAATGATTTCGAAGGGGATTGTGCGAATTAAAGCTCCGACCACTTAGCATTCATGCCAATCTGTATAATGTCATACATTTTAATTTAAGACTTTCGTTAAATCTTGGCTAAACACAGATATAGCTCTTTGCTGTAGTCTTTACTGCACGCGCTGTTCAAACAATTCCCCGGACTGGCAACTCACTCCCAAGTGAGTAGGCGATAGTGTGCACTAAGATCAACTCGAATTTTTCTTTCTTTTCAAAAGATCTTACCACAAGCCTAGCTACAAATTGCCGCTGCTAACCAAATCATAGGCCTCGACGCCCTCCGTTAAATTTCAGAACAACACAGTAAACCGTATAGGGGATTATCGAACGTAATATCTAACACGGGCCGGCCAATCCCTACCGTAAGCCTCGCGTACGGGCGAGTCTATGCCATGGGACGTGGGGGCGGATCCTGTGGGAGGGGGCTGGCACGCGACTTATATAGATGCCACACGCATGTGTGATGTTTTCTTGCAATTATTAGTATACTATCACAACGAAAGGGTCCAAAAGCGCCCTCTCTACACAGATAAGCCAACAAGCCTGGATACACTCTGGGAACTTGAGGGGACTGATGACTGAAGTAACTCCAGCAAAACAAAAAATAAATGTAGCCATTTCCCCCCGCAATTTCATGACTATAAGAGGGCATGCAACAAAGAGCCTTAGACAAGTCTATGGTGACAAAAGCGACACTCTGACTGTGATGTTTGAAATTCCACGTATCAATACCAATGTGACCGACACAACCTCTGTTTCTCTTGGTGGGGAAGTTACACAGTCGTGGAGATAATGTGGGGACGAAATATACCTTTGTGGGTACGGGACAACAGAAACCCCAGATGTGCGTGTGTCTCCCCACCCCCCCCCCCCCCCCCCCCCTTCCCCGTGATTTGACAAGGGGATTTGCATTTTGTGCAGCATAATAGAAGGTCTGGAAATCAAACGGGTATGTGGCAATGTGTTCTAATACTAAGTACTAAGAGCATTGGACAATGTTAGGTGGTGGTTGTGTGCTTTATCTATTTGTTCATTCACTAATTGAATGAACGGCATGAGGTTATTTGTCCCTAATCCCACAGTGGGAATTTAAATCAAAAATACAAAACAAATATAAAATTAAGAAAGCACTGAAGTAAAGACAGAAAAAAAGGAAAGGAAGATTAAAAACAAAAACAACCCCAAAACAAGAATTAGAAGTTATATTATTATTATTATTGGTTTATTTCAATAAAAAACATAGCAGCCGTTAGGCTGAATTGCGTTTTAAATTTACACTTTTAAAAATATACTAATACTTCAAGTTCATAAACAACGATCATCCAAAAACAAAAGCAAACACACCAAAAAGAACAAGAAAAAGAAAACCAATAAGCCAATAAATTAAAAAGGGAATAAATTATGGATACAATTAAGGAATTTAAAAACAAAAACAAGAATAGCAATCAAACATACAATTTAAAAAGGTAGAAAGGTCAAACATTCAACAAACTTGAAACAGGTGACAATCAAATCAAAACAAAGCTAATAACAGTATTTTAATTGTTTTGATTTGTGTATTCCTGACGGTGGAGTTTGTGTTTATTCGAATATCAAAGGTTGGAATTGGACCTACGATCACAAAATAAACCTTTACTGAATATAATTGTGTCTCCAACAGCGCCCATCATGAGAAGTTTATTTTTATTTTATGTATTATTATTATATATTTTTTATTACATTCCGTCAAGTTGTTAGAGCCTCGGCTCATTTGTTTTGTATTAAAGTTAAAGGAAATCAATGTTTAAAATAATTAGTTTAAAACTGATGCTTATGCTAACTCCTCCGTCATGATGTAAACTGCAATTTGTATTTTTAAATTTTTGTTGTAACCCTTCCCCAGGGTAATGGGGGTATGTTCCTTTTGGAATAAAAATACTAATCAATCAATCAATTAATAGTATTTACTTATTCCTGTTTATTTATTTCGATTTTTTTTCCGCTTCTCCCCTTTTCTGTTTTGAGATGGGGAGCATGGTGATATTTAAACAAATATTCATAAAACTTTTCAAATAAATTATTTTTAATTCGATTGATGGCTTGATGTCATTAATAATACCATTGGTACAGTCATTGTTAAAACTTTTCTTTAGTGAATGCATTTCTTGGCAAATTTGTTGTTATTCTGTGACGTTAATTTCACAAAAACAAAAAAGGACAATATGATACATTCCTGACGTCAGAGGTAAATAAACAGCAGGGTTGGTTTTTGGAATTTGGTAACATCAACTTTACAGTGCTGTATGATCAGCATTATTATTAGCTTAAATTATGTAGTATAATTTTTAAAAAGTTTTAATTTTTCTCCGTCTTGTTCCGTTCGTAGTTACCATTTTATTTAGGAATACTTCATTATTGTATTTATAACGTTTTAATCTGTTTATTGATTCATTTGTAATTATTTAATTTGTTATTTTATTTATTTATTTTTATTTTTTCGGGGAGGGGGGTGTTGGGCTGGTTTTCAGTCGATATGTGGGTGGCGACCAGGACCTCATCTGATTCTTTTATCTACCCTTATCGGGGGGAAACATAGCACCGCAAGCTCGACGACGTTTCCCCTTTAACTTATGTCGGCTTTCTCGCCGGGGGCTGTTCAATCCAGCACTCCGGCGAGCAGGTACAACGACAAAATTACCGCTTCAAGTGTTGGTGACAGGGTTGAGTGGAGTGTAATTATGTGAGGGTAGGCAAGGGTACGAGTTCAACAAAATGGGTTCAAGATTCTTTAAGGGGCGAGGTTGACCTGTTTTCCAGTTATTTATTTTTGCTGTAATCTTTTTTTCCCCGTTTTGTTAACTCGAGTGTGTCGATTGAATTATCATTACGACAAAAATGAAGTCTTTTAATTTAAGAGACTTCATTTAAGAGACTTCAAGTTAAAAGAGACAACACTAAAATTGTAGTAAATTATTATTTAGAAACATTTGAAATTCAAAAACGCGAGAAGGATGTTGAAGTGTACACGGAACTCGAGTTTGACATGTTTGATTGAATTTTTTTTTATTTGTTGCGTTAATTTATTTATCGGCATGAATAAATTGCATCTAAATTCACAATGGAGTCTGAAATAACTTAACTTAAAAAACAACAACATAGAAACGAATTCACATTTTAAAAGTGTGTTTTCAAGGACCGCTACTGCAAATCAAACAAAAAAATAGACACAAGTAAATAACTCTAATAAATAAATTTAAAAAACGCATATGGAGCAAGAAGAGAGAAACAATACAAACATGAAGCAAGTGAAGCAGGTGACAACTGCTTAAACGTCGGGTCATACTTTGGTAATGACCCCCCCCCCCCACGAACAAAAAAATATATAACTAAAAATACAAATAAAAATTTAAATAAAATATCTATATAAATTAATAAAAACATAAATAAATATAAAAACAATAATAATAATAATAATTATATAAATTAATAAATACATAAATAAATACATACACACAAAAATTATATATCTAATAATAATAATAATTAAAATTAAATATATGAATACAAATAAATTGCGTTGTTTTTATCCGAAAGTCATTCTTTTATATATAAAGATGGTAATGATAGTAAGCTAGTAAACATTCTACAAAAGTATTACGTCTGGGGGGGGAGGGGGATACACTCTGAAATCACCCGGGTCAGAATTGACCTGGACACAGGTCCCCTGGGGCCGCGAACCTTTTAATAATAATAATAATAGTGGCAGGGTGTGGGTTCGATACCCGGTCATGACACTTGTGCCCCTGAGCAAGGCACTTAACCATAATTGCTTCGAAAAAGTTGGGAAGGTAGTGCATTCTGCTCTACCAGACAGGCATCCTAGTGGATGATACCCATGCCTACATCCTTAAGGACTGTGAAGGGGGTAACCCTGTTTCAGCCCCAGGAGTAGGAGGCAACGTGCCCCTGGTGTCAATTGATTTGGGTCGATGGCCCAAATCAGTTATGTGTAGCCCTCACCTTGAGTGGCCGTCCGTGGCCTTGTGAGTTGGGCGACATCTCATAAAAAAAAAAAAAATAAAAAATAGTGGCTTCTTATATAGCGCTCATCAGTCAGTATTACCTGCAAGGTATATGTGTAGCTACTTTTTAAAGTTTGAGACCTATTCCTTTACATAGCACCATGTAATGGTTTACAAGGTGCTGTGGCGCAATATGCTGCCGATGAAACCAGTAACACCGGGGCGAACCCCTTCTCTTTACGATAAGTGCACTGGGTTCTTTTACGTGCATTATCACAACACACGGTTCAGTCTGTTCCTTAATTATTTTCAAAGTGACCTGGGTCAAACTGACGCAGAATCCAAGTTAAAGGTCACATTTTCAACCGGTTTCCGGGTCGCCAGATTTTTTCCCTACATACTTTTTGACACCGCACATGAGCACTTACTTACTCCTGAATAAGCCATGAATATTAATGAGGGTTAGGGTTAGGGTTAGGGTTAGGGTTAGGGTTAGGATTTCGAAGGTCTATTTTTCTTGGTTCAAATAAACAGGATAATACACTTCACGCGTACACAGCGTACACTTACAGGCTACACGCATTTAGGCATGCCTTAGAATAATTCATATAATGCGCATGCGCAAGTGTCAAACAGTTCGTAGGGGAAAAAAAAATCTCGCTTCCGGGTCAGCATGACCACAGAAACATATCAGGGCCACGGGACCAGGAATTCGAGTCGATTCTGACCCGGTAGTCTTTAGAGTCATCTTTGTCAGTGTAATTTGTTTGCAGCATTAATCACCGAGTACGAAATAAACTAACTAACATGACAATCATGTAATAATTTCTCTCCTTCAAAGAAATTGCGTCTCTGGAAGACCAAGTGGTGAGCCAAACGTCTCAACATTTCTAGTGTCTCGTGTTCGTCTTCAAGAGAAGCGGCCGCTGGAAGCTAAAACAGAGCGCACCGTTTGAAACTTCGAAACTGTTGGACTCTTATTATGGTGGTAGGCCTACGCCTGATCCCATGGTAAAGCGAATCAGTTTACTAGCGCAGTTCTCAGTCCAGCAATAACTATACTATTATTATACACTAACTCCACACCCAACTGTTGGACTCTGATTATGGTGGCATGCCTGATTCCATGTAAAGCGTAACCCTCAGTCAAACACCATTCAGTTATAGTTCAACATCCAAACTGTTAGGCTCTGATTGTGGTGGTAGGCCTACGCCTGATCCCATGTAAAGCGTAATCAGTTTACTAGTGCAGTCCTCAGTACAACACCATAAAATAACTCAACATCCAACTGTTGTACTCTGATTATGGTGGTATGCCTGATCCCATAGTTATCAGTTTAGCGCAGTTCTCAGTCCAACACTATACACTAACTCCACACCCAACTGTTGGACTCTTACTATGGTGGTGTGCCTGATCCCATGTAAAGCGTAATCCTCAGTCAAACACCATTCAGTAACTCAACATCCAAACTGTTGGACTCTGATCATGGTGGTAGGCCTACGCCTGATCCAATGTAAAGCGTAATCAGTTTACTAGTGCAGTCCTTAGTACAACACTATACACAAACTCTCAACACCCAAACTGTTGGACTCCGATCATGGTGTTGCCTGATCCCATGTAAAGCATAATCAGCTTTCTAGTGAAATCCTTGTCTCCCAGTAAAGAACGTGATTGACAAAACATTAAGTTGGCACTTGATGGGTTCGGGATGATTACACTTAATGTATGTTTTTGCATTTTCAGTTTTAGTATATTCATTTGTATTGGGTTAAGCTTACATCGCACGGATGGGAAAAGACAATGATTTCGGATGACATTTCTGTTTTATTTTATCTGGATGATTTGTACAAAAACTTACTGGTACCAGGTAGAGGTTTTGTTTGAAAAAGAAAAATCCTTATTCTTCAATTCCTTAAACACCTTCGAAACATCCTCGGATGGCTACGGCGTACAAGAAATGTAATAACTAATAGACCTTTCTTTTATTGATAAACAAAGTGCGCCGGTTGGCATGGACGGCCGAATGTTAGCAAAACATTCAATCGTGTTAAAAAATGTTGTGACAAAATTCAACATTTTCTGTAAAGATTCATGAACGGAAATACCTTCCATGATTGGTTGATTTGTTTCCAACAAATTCAACACTATTTTTGAATATTTGTGTAACACTGCTACAAACTGTGGCAATCTGTTTTTGATTTGCAGTTATGGCTTTCCATATCTGGGTTGGCAAAAACTCGGGCTGTGACGTTGCAAAAGGAAGGTCTGTAGGCCTACATTGTTATTATTATTACTTAAACTTTCGGGTACAGCCGTATATGAATCTCTTTTTGGTGGATTGTTAGTTGTGAAAAAAGACGTGTTTTGGTCTCGAAGTTTCGTACAGTGTCAGGGTTTGCCCTAAACTTTGTCAGCAGGACCAGCTAGCTTGTCGATCTTAACACGTGTCAGCCTTTTCACTGGCTATATTTCACACTAAATACGGATGCTTTTCATTTTCAGCACTGAGCTAGCCAGCCGGACCACACGTGTACCTTGCTCATCTTCAAGAAGACAGAAGACAGTATAGACCTTTCTATTGCAACGTCACAGCCCGAGTTTTTGCCAACCGAGGTTGGAAAACTATGGAAAGCCATAACTGCAAATCATAAACAAATAGCCATAGTTTGTCGCAATGTTACACAAATATTCAAAAATAGTGTTGAATTTGTTGGAAACAAATCAACAAATCATGGAAGGTTCATGAATCTTTACAGAAAATGTTGAATTTGGTCACAACATTTTTTAACACGATTGAATGTTTTGCTAACATTCGGTCGTCCATGCCAACCGGCGCACTTTGTTTATCAACAATGGAAAGGTCTATACTGTTCGAAAAGTAGAGATCACCAAAGGCTCTTTTCAGAGCCAATACTTCTCCATAAAAGATTTATATACATGTTTGTACCCGCAAGTTTACTAGTAATGATTCACACTGCAATGCTTCAAACATCACAGGCATCTTAGTATACCCTTTAAAAGCTTTGGGGTAGCCTCCCATCCATAATCCCTTCCCCAACTGTTTCAAGTTTTACAAGAAACTCATTAGTAAGAAACAATGCTCTGTTGTAAGAGTTACATCTAACACAAACCAAAATGACATATCACTTGAAAGGAACCAGTATATCAATGAAACCCCAGAAAATATGTACTGGTACCGTTAACATTCATTGTGATCCTGATACTGTTACTGTAACAAACTTGACCAATAGAAGTGTCAATTATAAGGAAAAGAGTTCTTCCAGAAAGATCGATACAGACGTCAAAACTGTGTAAAATGTACAGGCACCCTTGTCCATAAAAACAACCTTTAAATTGTTGGACCAGCTGTGAGGTTGACCAGTGTAATGGTCATTCAGTGTAAGTCCTTCGAGAAATAATAAAAGGTGTGTCAACGGATAAAGGGGGGACCAGCAAATGTGAAGACATCTTGTATTTGTATACCATCAACACTTTAGCTCTGTCCCAGCACCTGAACCGAAGTCGCTGGGATGGGCTGACGTATATTTATACCTCTGGTCACATCTTCCTGTTTACAAACAATTCGAGCTCCATAATAATGTAGCTCTGTGATGTATTAGTCTATTGGAAATAACTATTGTTATTCTTTGCCTTGAACAATAACATAGGGCTCGTTCGCAACATTAATAACTTGTATGGATATAGTGTTATTCTTCTTGCAACTTTGGTTTAAACAAAGAGAGGGCTAACTACTGTTTACGTTTTCATATCATGTGTGTACGTGCTGTATGTGTGCATTGCACACCGATCACCAGTACAATCAGTCCCATCATGGACCACTACATCCTGAACAAGAACTTGTACAAGCTCATCATCAGCCAATCCCAGCAGTCTTGGATGAGACCGGTGGTGCAGAATGATAATTTCTGTTTAAAGATGAGTTAACATTTGCGCAGCGAGGATCCAACCAACCAGTCCACACGCCGTTTTCAACACTGGGTATATGAGCCAATTCAAAGGAGATACAACCCTGGAAATTCCCGGGGTGATCCTCAACCCCCCTCCTCCCCTTCTTGTTTGTTTCACACAAGATGACATTTTCTTTGGAAAAATGAGCACTCGGGGTTTTTCTCAATTATTAACCTCACTTGCAAACAGGGGCAGCTGTTTCCAGCTATTTCCCAGGAGTTTTTTACAGTTTTCATTCAAGTGTGACACTAGGGCAACCGCAAATTCCTGGGAATTTCCCGGGAAATGTGTTCAGTCTGAAGAGAAATTTGAATAAACAATACCCTCACCCAAAACCTCTAACCCCCATGCACCCATCTTAAAACGTTCTTATTTGTTAATGTTTGTTTTTTCATTAATTGTTTTATTTAATTTATTCATATTTTTTGTATTATCATTATTATTTAAATTTTTAGAACAAATTTAGGCCTATTTATTTATTTATTTACTTAGTTAAATAGGCAGGGTGATTTTAGTTCTCTCCAGCCTCGTTTTCATTACACTGGATTGCGTAGAAGATTGAAGATGGCCGCACTATGAAAAGGTCCACAGTGCGTTGAATATGAACAAAAGCCGGCCAATGTGTTGTCCTACCAAATTTCAAACAGTCTGTCGCAGCATGGTCATAGGCAAGACATTCAGGCGTCCAGCCACCACCACCTTCCCGGTACCTTCAACTTTGTTGTTCTTCGCAAAGCAAAGAAATTCAATCCCCACCGATCAAACAGCTTTCTCTTTCTCCCACCCTTCTGTTTAAGTTAAGTCTCCCTATAGTCTATAAGTTAAACAACCTGGTAGTAACAACACTGCCCATTTACCAATTGATGCATAGATGCCGTGGTGAAGTTAAAGGTCCTCCCTAATGCTCTCTCGCCTCCCTTTCTGTTCTTTGTTCGTTAACAATTTGTATGTCTAGATGTTTAGATCCGTTACATGTTGGATTACCCGCATCAGTACAGTACGTGGAACTCAGTACACAGTGATGAGACCATGGAGGAGGGAATGGTACGGCGGCTCCTATCTGCAAATTTCGAGATAACTCTTGTAATTTTGTATGCGTTTTATCGCCGTTTATATTATTGCGTTTTGTTGCATGATACTATTACATTGCGGTATATCGCCGTACTTTTGCGGTATATCGCCGTAATTTTACCTTTCTGTTGCGTTGATCGCAAATTCAATATTGCGTGTTATCGCCGTACTTAAAAGCATATATCACCGTATATTATTGCGTTATATCTCCGTACTATTGCGTTGATCGCCGTACTATTGCATTGATCGCCGTACTATTGCATTGATCGCCGTAATATTGCATTGATCGCCGTACTATTGCGTTGATCTCCGTACTATTGCATTGATCGCCGTACTATTGCGTTGATCTCCGTACTATTGCGTTGATCGCCGTACTATTGCGTAGATCGCCGCATTTAATAGCGTTATATCGTCGTTTTTTATTGCTTTGCATCGCCGCACTATCGCAATAAAGTACAGCAATATTACACGGCGATATATCACTGTCGGAAACATGGCGAATATGAGCCACGCAGAATAGTGAAACGCCACGCAAACAGGTTGGTATGACAGCGAAGGAACAAAGTATCCAGTACACAATGTCATCCAGCGTCTATCTAAACGGACGGTCTATCTTGGCATCAGGAATTGGGCAATCTCCTACACTGAAAGGAAGCATCACCACTTTTCTCGTCCATGAAGAAAAGAGTTGGTTTACAACCAGACCTCTTCTCAGAGGGTATACATTTGGTAATTACTCCAAAAATCAATTACCATAACAATTTACTTGGCAAAGAGCTGCACTGGAGAGCTCTTGATATAACACATTTTTAGAATCTACCTTCTTTGAAGCAATGTAGCTTTAGAAAGAAGTAATTTTTCTCAAAAACATTTGAATCTGAGAAAGGGCTTCAGGCTTGAAGCCTTTCTCACGCATCTGAAAGCACACAATGTTACGTAACAAGGGTGTTTTTTCTTTCATTATTTCAACTTTGATGACCGTAATTGAGCTCTTTCACAGGTTTGTTATTTTATGTATATGTTTGTATACACAACTAGTGACAATACTGGTCTCTGACAATTACAAAAAGTATATCCTGTTTTAAAGAGCTGACGTTCTGCTGGTGGAAAAAATACTGAACAAAGCGGAAAATACATTTCTCGACATTCTTTGCACACTGTTAAAGTATGAAGCTCAATCAACATTCAATTTTCTGTTTTAAGGATACGTCCAGAGGATTGTTTTGTTTTCTAGACCAAATGTTCCAATCAACTTTCATTACTGCGTATCTCTCCAGTTTCTTTGTCCATTTCTTTGTCCATTGATTTGAAATTTGCATCACCTTTTCTTAGAGGAAGTTTAAATAAGTCAAGATTCCTAAGGTCTAGAACAACAGCCACTCTGCGCAGAGCACACATATCCACTTCCCTTTGTCCAAACAAACAGTACAACTCTCGCTTTAATTCCCCTACCTTTCTTAATCGATTGGTTCAGAAGTCAAATCTCTAAAGATGAAACAACATAAAGACAAACTCTCAATATCTTGTTAGAGCTTAACGATTCACTTTCTTTCTGCAAGTACAAGAACCTTTCAACACAGCCCCCGGTGACAAAATATCCCCACCCACGCCCCTCTTTAAGCACCTTAGCCCAAAATATACCCAGAGGAAGTACCTCTTGAGCCCACTTATCACCAACTGAGTGACATTCGGGTATTGTGCCTACAAACCCCCAACCTGCTTCTTATAAAAAGGAAGAAAAAAAACACATGATAAACACACATACTCCCATTTGTTTTTCCAGTTTCTACGCGTTGGCTTTACAGTGCATAACTCTGCCCCGACTTCGTTCAATAGGTAATCTGTTTTGGAAGCATTAGCAAGAAAGAAATATAATCCGTACCGTAAAAATGTCGTTAAAGACCCCCACTGAATGAGGTCGAACAAAGACCATGATCTCCCTGGTCTGTTTACACGACGAGGATTTTGTTGTATGGTGTGGTTAAACCATAGAGAAAGGACAACCTTCCAAGTTATGACCGTATGAAAACATTCCCGTATGGGATTTCAGAAGAAGAAGTTGGGGGGGGGTGGGGGGGTGGGGGTCTGCGTTTACGATGAAAATGGAGCGACTTGTGTGGAATCTTTGTGAATGTCACTCGGCTAAAAATAATCCCCGGCAATTAACTGTGACGTCACAATGCCCTGGAATTGTTACGGTACTAAATGGACATCTTTTGGTAAGAATAGAGCCATGCAGTAATTGCACGGTATCCTGTTCGCAAAGTGTTACCGCAGGCTATATACAGCCAACAAATCAAGGGAAGTTGTAACGAATTTCTTCTATTATAACAAGCCTTTTGTTGTGTTTGTTTGTTTCTCTGTCATTCTGCAAGATTAAATTTACCCGCATTTCTGGTTCAACACTTCACTGCTTGTAAACCACGCTTTGGCAAATCAAGTAGACATTTGCATTTTGTATGAAAGAAAATTCCTGCTTCTTGAAGGTTGGCATCAGGTCTGAAACAATCACAGATTTGCTCATAACCTACACGGTATACAGATGGTCATGGTGGGAAAACTTCCCCTAGTTTTTGAGAAACGGGTAAACAATTAATCAGTTAATTAATAATTAATTAGTTTTGATATCGCGAGTCCAAAACCCGACGAACAGTAACAACATAAACATACGGTTTATTTTATCATTATCAGTAGTTTTCTTTTTTCTCGTGACTCCAATGACTGGTCGGGGCTAAACTATTTTGTGGGTTTGTTTCTTAATGATATGTTGGGTCAATTAAAGTGTGGATACTGGTCGTCGACAACTTACAAACGTTGTACATGAGATTCAACGAAAACACAACACAAGGCGCATCTCTTCCTGTTATTAAATTGTATGTCAATACATTGATATCTGATATAAAAAGTCGCATCCCCTTAAGGTGATCCCCTGGCTGCCGCTTCCCAGGTTGTATCGTATACTTGGGTGTGATCCCTGGCTACACGGCAGTTTGCGGTTGAATGGCTTCTGACTGGCACCCCCCGAACAAAGATATTGACAATATAGGGAAACCGCTAACATAGGGCTAGATAGCTCAGTTGGTAGAGCGCCGGCACATTAAACCGGAGGTTGTTGGTTCAAATCCCGCTCTAGTCAATTTTTCTTTGTTCCACCCAAAATCATTTTAAAAAAATAATAAAACAAATTTACCCAGTCAGTTTCCCTTGTGGTTTATTATTTAAATTGTATGTCCTTAGAATTTATACGTTTTACAGTTTATTAAAATATCTAATAAATAAACCACAGGTGAAAACTGACTGGGCAAGACTGGGAGACCGCCAACATGGGGCTAGGTAGCTCAGTTGGTTGAGCGCCGGCACGTTAATCTGGAGGTCGTTGGATCAAATCCCCCAGTCAATTTTTCTGTGTTCAACCCAACAATCAGTTTAATAAAAATAAATGTGAATTTAAAAAAGTAAACTCGGCAATGTAATTTTCTTTGTTTTCCATTTTAAGTTATGAGTCTCTCAGAAAAGGCACTCTACACATGGTTCTGTTTCTCAAAATAATTTTGCATGTTTACAATTTTGTTGTCTACATAAAAATTATCAAATAATATACCACAAGGGAAACTGGCTTGGAATTTAAAAAGTCGCATCCCCTACGACAGATGATCACCTGTCTGCCGCTTCACAGGTTGTATCGTAAGCTTGGGTGTGATCCCTGGCTACACAGCAGTTAACGGTTGTATGGCTTCTGACTGGCATACTCGAACAAAGGTATTGACAAAGAGACCGCCAACATAGGGCTAGATAGCTCTCAGTTGGTAGAGCGCCGGCACGTTAATCCGGAGTTCGTTTGTTTAAATCCCGCTCTAGTCAATTTGTCTTTTTTGTTCAACCCCAATTTGTGTTTTACATCATCATCAATAGTACCTTTAAAACAAATTAATGCTTGAAATATTCATGCATTTGGCAATACGAGCAATGCCAGCGATGACGAACGTACAATTCGATTGTTGGCCGATTTTATTGTTGGTTTGGAAGAACCAATTAATAGCACATAAACATGTCCCAAATGCACATCATAATCGGCTTGCTAAGAGAATATGATGTAGAGGGGGGAAACCCACGTGATCGGGTAGGGACTGAACTCACCCTCTCCTCTTCCACAATGACAGCCCGGGATTCACTTGTGGTGAAAGGTGGGGAAGAAACAACAGAGTCAAACTGAACAATTTCATTGTGCCTTCTTTATTTGGCACAGTGCCAGGCCGTCTAAAGGAGAAAAAAAACTGAGTCTCTCACGGACGTAAGAAAGAGGCACGACAAAAGTACAGCTGTTTCTTTTGGACATATATTTCTGCAAAATGACAAAAACTTGGTAAAAATCTCTGTTTTTTACCAATTTCGTAAATTTACATTTTAAAGGTGTCTTTACACCTAAAAAGGGACGATTTCTGTAAATTTACAGAAATCACTGTATATTTTGTTTGTAAAAATACATGAGTAATGTTTCTCAATAGGTTTTAGGTAATTCTACTAAATATTTCGTATATTTACAGAATCTTGTAGAATATCTTAGTAAAAATACAGAAAATACTGTAAAGCCATGCATGATTCGTACCTGATTTTCTGTTTATCGGGACGGGAAAGCGTAAACACACATAACAAACAAACAAACAACCCAACACCCCAACAAACAAACAAACAAACAAACAGACAAACAAAACAACCAAGACGACAATAAATACTTTACAGGCAACAGTTAGGGCCTAGGCCTAAGTATAAAGTAATACAATAGTAATAATAATAGACTGTGCAAGTCTCGCGCGCATTCGAACTTCATGGACCTCATAGTGGTCCCAACCATATGGAGTTTTACATGGGCGAGATTTTGTTTCGTCAATTATTTTAGTTAAACGTAGGTTATGACCTAGAAAAGTATACATGTTGTTGGAAATGTAATAAGTGATAACAAAATATGAAAGTAAAACCAATTCAACAATATAACGAAGAAAACCCAAGAATTAAACTTGACCTCAGCTTCCGGTTATTGCAAAAAATTTAGAATTTTGTGCTCGCCTCCGATCATAAAACTTACGTAAACGCTTGTTTTGAATGCGCAATTATAATCGCCAGATGCTGTAATTGCAAAGCAAACCCTTTTCATTGCAGTTTATGGTTGTTCAGGCGTCAGCATCCTCTTTAAACTGCGATACGGGTCCATTTAAGACCCGTTTGACCTTCACGAATCCGCGTAAGGGGTTTCTAAAAAGTTAACATCAAATAGGCATCCTTGTCCCAGAGTTTTAATTTTTTTTCAATAATAATATACACACTATTGTGACTTTTTTTACAAAAGCTAAAACTTTTTATAAAATTGTAATGATTTTTTTTTGTTGTTCAGATTTTGTCATGAGATATAATTTAAAACAAAGATTTAATTTCAGAAATAAAAATGTTCTTCGTTTGACGTGTTTTCTCGTTCGGATACGCGCGAGACTTGCACAGTCTATAGCATCATTAATAATTTAAATCGTCATCATAATAACAATAGCAACAAGAACTATAAACATAATAATACAAATTATCAAAAAGTGAATAAACTAACCAGAGTTTATGCATTTTCACAAACTCTCCGTACAAAGGAATAACAAATAAGGGGGTACTCTTACAACAAGACTGTATTTGGGAAGAACGGAAGAAAACGTAAATAATTATACTAAAGTTTCGTTATTAGGCTTTTACTGCAATTTTGTAAACCGAATTGACATACCAGTTATGTAAAAGTATTATACAGCAAAATGTTGGAAATGGAGTTGCCTGCATTTTTCTGTAAATTTACATAATTTTTGTTACACTGAGTGTACCCACTAAAACCATACGTGTAACGATCAATCTTACATAAAAAGTCATGTCACACGGGGCAATAGCTATACTCGTTCAAGGCTATCTCAAAAGAGAAAAGAAAAATTAACCAACTCAGTTTCCACATAATTTTCCTGAGGCTTTGACACTGCTTAGGAAAGTGTTTCTTTTGATATACAGAGGCTGCTTTTGAAGTAGGTTGCCTCCAAGTTGCCAGGAAATCACCGTGTGTGACACGTCCTTTAGTCCAGGAACCACTGTGAACAAAATGCTCTCTTTCCAAAACAAAACAAAAAGAAGTCAGTGTTCCAAAATGTTACTCTATTCACCAGCGTAACTCAGTGACAACAACATAATAGTGTAGCAATGGAACGAGTTGTCACGACAAATAATTAAATTCTATTGTAATTGATCTTCTTATTAACAGATGACCGGAAAACAAGGTTGGGTGGCTGTAATGTGCTCACTCAACCGATAAGTTATGACATTTGCTGGTACTCAATAGTATCACCATGATGCCAACAGTAAAATGACGGCTACAAAATATGATCCTAATTTTGCCCAATATGAAGTGGAACACTGCTTGTTTGGGTTTTCATTATTATTATTAATATTATTATTATTATTATTATTATTATTGGTTTTCTGTCTGCTCTCACCCATCCAAGCCGTTATAATGTAACAGATGACTGCTTAAAATTGTACTTTCTCCTTATGGACGATCGGATCATATTGAACCAGATGTTGAGTTGTTTTACGGAACTTTTTCAGAACGATCGCAGTTTTATTTAGAGACTTCTTTGTCTTATGCTTACTATAATAACTCATTCAACCACAATTTGTAGTTTCTGGTTCATAACTGAACCGTTTACCCGTCTCAGAAAAGAGGTCAGGTATAATCGGTTGTCGATGTTTGTTCATTTTGTTTTACCATTATTTTGTATACGTCTTTCAAGCAGTCCCCTTTAGGCTAAAGAACGGACAAAAACAAAAAAAACAAAAAACAACAACTACAAATAAAGGAATAAATGTGTTTTAACCACTATTTTGAACTGCTCAGTTGTTTCAGCCAATCATCTTGCTTCGTGAAAAGATAAACAATTAAACAACTTGTTATAACCTCAAAATTACGCAAATGTATAGCTTATAGGAGAACGCATTGCAAGAGCCCTGTAGACAGGAGAGCCCTGCGTTGCTGCAGAATGAGCAGTGGAACGTGTTATCCACCGACAGAGGGCGTTGGTCTTTTCGCAGGGGGGGGGGGGGGGGGGGGCATCGAACTCTTCTTTGTGATCGTCACAGGTCACGGGTGGTAACTCTTTACACCTGTAGGAACAGATAAGAAGAAGAAAAAATACTTTTATTTTAAACAGCACAAACTTTTCTGAATTATAACAGGCCAGCAAAAATGTTTTAAAGTGTCTTCTAAATTCTTCACAAAGGTTCTGCAAAAGGAACCTAGCTTCATTTCAACTTCTGCCAGACATTTCGCAGTGTGATGTGTTTTGTATGGGTTTTTTCTTTTCTTTTTAAAGACTCTGCCAGGGTCAAAACTTGACGTAATTTCCAATTAATATATTTCTTTTTTTTCCCGGTTTTCTTTGCATTGTTATTATTGTTATTTGGGTTAATTATGCAATGCAAAAAAGAAAGAAGTTATTTCGGCGAGGGCCGCTTTTAGCACATATTGATGCTATTTTCCTAAAATAACCACTTTGTACACACTGGTCAGGTTGATGCCATGATATCCTAAGCTGGACCATACCACACGTCCTAGAGGGGAAGTCTATCAACAAGGTGATTTGGTTAGAAGGGGGCAGGACAAAACTCTGCCAGCACCATTTTGTGTTAAAAAGCAGTATGACAATTGTCAATGGTAGATTAAACCAAAACATAAAACTTACATTATCAAGCCAACAAATAAGTTGAAATTAACCCAGACAAAATCTGGCCATGTAAACAACAAATTTAAAAATGAATCGTTGAAAAATGCAAAAGAAACCCTCGTCCTCATGCTATGGAGAAGAAAAAATACCTAAACAAACAAACAAACAAACAACCCAACAACCCAACAAACAAACAACCCAACAACCCAACAAACAAACAAACAAAATTATCAGCATGTCCCAACAACATACCACTGGGGCGTTGCAACCAAACAGCTCCTTCGCTGGAGGGTTAAAAAATAATAACAATAAAAATACCAACAAACAAAACAACAGTAACAACACGATGTTTATCGATATTCAAGCTCAAAGCCTACACTCAGCACGAAGTTACTACAATATACTGAACTTGTTTGTTGGGAGTCAAATGACGTTTCAGTAGAAAAGAAAAAAAATCCTTATCAAATCAAATCTATTTGTGGATATGCAGAGCATCAAATTTGTAACTTGCAAAACATATACCGTTAAAGGTTGCTCTACCCAAAGCGTGAGGCTCAATATCGTCACTCAATTTTCACGGGTAAAAATTATGATGTTTTTGAAAAGTAGGAGAGTTGGAAAAATTGTACTCTTCAAACAGCCGGTGGTGTATCTTCTATGAGGAGTTTTCTTTCGTGAATCCTTCGGGACAAGGGAGAATATTCTCGCTTTTAAGACGAAGGGGCAATATTTGTGAAAGGTTTATTAACGAAAGTTCATAGGCCCTAATAATGATAATAAAAATAACCTAAAAGAACCGTTCTAATAAAGTGGAGTCCCTAAGCGCTGACTGCAAAACCGGGGTTTTAAAATTGACACCTTGGGTGTTGTTATATAAACGATACCGAAGAGAGAATTCAAAATTAGTATCGTAGGGTGTTAAAATAACACCAATGTAACTGTTTTGCCAACAATAAGTGTTATTTCAACTGTTGTCAATTTTGCTTTTTCTTTTAAGTATATATATATATATATTTTTTTTTATTTTTTGGGGGGAGGAGTCTATATGTTCAACACCCATGGTGTCAATATTAACACCCCAGTTTTTGCAATGTACAGATATATTCGAATAAAAATAAAAAAAACGAGCCAAAGTTTAAAAAACGGGCTTAGAGAAGGCGTTGAAATAGATCCATAGTATATTCGAGAGTTAATGTGCAAAAGAATGGGAGAAACGTAGATGAAACACGAATTTTCTTATGTTGTTCATTGAACGCTACAAACCATCTCGAAAAGAATAAACGGGGTTTTTCCCTGTTTTTTGTTTAGTTTCTACTCTTTATCGATGCTTGTGAAGTGAATTAAACAACTGATGATACAACAAAATGTCACTTTTGCCAGGTCAGTGGCAGCTTTAAATCGAAGCAGAAAAAGCTAGAAATGGAAGTCTGTAAAAAAAGAATGTGATAGGAGACACAATAATGTGGTGGCCCCCTTGTGCTGCCAGACTTATAGCTGCAAATTGCAAGGGATGAATAACCAGAATACCAAGGGTTATGTAATGTAAGAGGGTTCGTTGATTAATACAACGGGTTTCTAGGAAATTTACAAGAATAGCTCTAAGTGGAAAATAAAAACAGTGGGACTGAAATATAATAAGCACAAGCTTTTCTCTACATCCGTCACATTGCGTAGAACTGTAGTACTGCAAACCTCAATTAAATTGAAAATAAGAGTATCTGATTTAGCGTAAAGATAACTGCGAAATGTTGCTCTAGAAAGATTGCTGAGATAACAAACTGTACCGTTCGTTCGAGACTGAAACATTGGCCACAAATGGGAGTTACGTGCAGATTTTTTTTTTCTAAGACCATTTCAAAGATAGTGGTTTTTTGTGAGTTATCAAGAGTCACTTTGTTGGGAGATTCCCGTCTGAATAATAGTATAAATAATAATATTGGCTTTTATGTAGCGCAATTCAAAAGAATGATCATTGCGCTTCACACATTATTACCCCTGGTCACTGGGCCAATTATTTAATTCCTGAAACCATCTCAGCTCCCTGGGGAGTATACAGCCTGTGCTGCCAAAGCGCACTAAGCTAAACCATTCACAAGAGCCATCTTTGCCCTCACAGGTACCCATTTTATACCCCTGGGTGAAGGACACGAGTGTCATGACCGGGATTCGAACCCAAGACACGCTATACATATGTGTGGATGTGTGTGCTATATGAGTAGGGTGTGAACCCTTGTCTATCACGAACTTATCACAACCGCGTCTTTAACACAGAGCATCGACTAAAACCTTATTGGGGGTTTTTCTTGCCCTTTACTGTTCGCTACGTATGGGATAAACCATCATCTGAATTGATTGAATGCACTAGTCAGTGACAAGTATCTATGGCAACATTATCAGTACGGGATCTTTGTACGAAAAGACACCGCGCCTGCCTAGTCAACATATTTAGCCAGTCCCGTTGTTGACTGAACCGATAAGTTGGGCAAACATGACGCTCGGTGTGCTTGTGTGTATCTACCAATGTGCAGAGAACATGGGGGTTGAATGTTCGTATATCTTGACCGGTTGCGACCGAGATTTCGTGGAGAAAGAGAAATGATGAAGAAGGGGAAAGAGATGTAGATCGATGATTGGATGGATGGATTGGAAGACGAAAACTGTTCAATAGAATAACGTTTCAATACCTGTTTTTTCTTCTTTTGCATTTTTGCGGCAATGCTAACGGTTTTGGCCTTGGGTTTTTCTATTTTGCTTACTTTATTACGACACCGTATAAGCAAAACATTCAAAATATCTGGAGTTCTTTGTTTTTGTGCTGTGTAGAAAACCATATTTTTCTAGTAAAAATACTCATATGGTTTTGGCCATCCTGTTGTTGTTGTTGCGGCTGTTGTTTTTCTTCATGTTCGTCTGAAAATCACGGTATTAATATTAAATTCGTCTTGGGAACACGACGATATTTGTAAAATAGTAAAAGTAAGAAAACAGAAGCTTAATTTTCTATGTAATCCAAAATGTCGTTCAATTTGCACAGTAACTCAAAATGGCGTCCGATGGGAATTGTGGACGTATAGACATACACAAGAACTAACGCCACTTGACATTTGGTCTTTTCATTATTCCAATTTCAATGTGAACTAGGATAAAGAAAACGAAACCATCCACTTTGTTGGTTAGGAGCAGCTCATAAAGTCTTCATCATATATGTCCTTTGTTTGGTCACGTGTCCTAAAACCTGACAGCATAACTAAACTATGGCCCCCCAAAACGGACACAGAAAACATTATCAAACAAATGCACTTGTTGGAAGAGAGTTTACGTAAAACCCGGTTGGAAACGGTGTGTCGCTACCGAGCGGTCACGCGCACTGGACTCAAACTCTAGTGTTTCTTATCAGCAGAGTGTGGGTTCGAGTCCTGGTCTTGACACTTGTATCCTTAAGCAAGACACTTAAAGGGACACGTTGCCTTGGATCGGGCGAGTTGGTCTAATAAAAAGCGTGTGTAACAGTTTGTTATAAAATGCATATGGTTAGAAAAATTTATTACTTTGCGAACTAACACGGTCGGCCATTTATGGGAGTCAAAAATTTGACTCCCATAAATGGCCGACCATGTTAGTTCACGATGTAAATGGAAAACCACGCAATTTCGAGGCATATTTGTGTGGATCATTGTATTCTACTTTTAAAACATCTTTCTAACCATATGCATCTTATAACAAACTGTTACAAACGCTTTTTATTAGACCAACTCGCCCGATCCAAGGCAACGTGTACCTTTAACCTTTGTTTCTTCGTCCTTCGGATGGGACGTAAAGCCGTTGGTCCCATGTGTTGTTGCACAAAGAACCCAGTTACACGTATCGGTAACAGAAGATGCCCTGGTGTTTCTGGCAGTGGCTGCTGACTGCGTCGCAGCACGCTAAACCCTTACAAGGTGTAAGGGTCTCATAATTCATATATATACTTTAAAAACCTGTCTGGATTTAAACAAAGACAAGCGCTGTGAGACACCCTTAGATAAAGCGCTATACAAAATAGTTTTTAATCAAACTAGTCATTATTAAACGCACATTTTACATGGCACGGCTGGGAACCTGACCATTGTGTGTGAACTAAAACGGCGCGTGAACAAAAGTAATTGGGAAGGTTTAGCTACACGTAATTACCTGAGCGTCAACGTGATCCCGTGAAACATTTTTTACGGACGTCACGTAAACAAAAGAAACGAAAAAAAAAACGCTAGTGTAACAAGCTTACTTCTACTTGTTTACGTCACTGCGTTTCTACACAAAGTTAACTGAACGTCAACGTGAGCGTGTGAGCCATTTGTCACGGACATCACGTATTAAAGAGAAATACACTAGCGTAACAAGCTTACTATTTCTTTTTTACGTCAAGACGTCTTTGCAGAAGATCTCGCGCGAGCTGGGCTAAATTTTTGCACAAAATTTGTATGCACAGTTTTCTGCATTAGCAGCTTATGAAATTGGGCCCAGGAATGGGCTTAAAGTGATGACGTCATTTGGCAACAGCACAAACTAGTTTTGTCTTCTTTCTGACGTTTATTGTAGCATAAAACCTCCCCATTTGCCTACCTAATTATTCGAGGTGTCACGGATGCTCGAAAAAATATGTATCATGCTACTACAATATCATCCCGTCATGTTCCTTGCTTTCAATAACAATAACAACACTGGTTCCCATCATATCCTTAAGGTACCTGACCATCTTCACTCTTGGTTTTGTTTCACTGTTTCAAATATGAAAGGAAACTTCCCCTTGCGAAGCTATAACACTGTACACCAATCAAAAATGCAAATTCTCCTTATAGCAAACACGGAGCAGACTTTCCCTCCAAGCCTCTCTTTGATTACATTATTGGAAAGGGGGTAGGAAAAACAAGATGGCGGGTTTCGCGGTAATGGTCTTTAATATAAGCCCAAAGGCGCCAAGGTAGCAAACAATAAGTACATCGGGGTTCCCATCTACTTTCTGACCTTAACGGTATGTCACTTTCAGCTAAGTATCCCATTAATCTGCAACCGTGCTCTCGCAACGGTACTCTCCATTTCCAATCATCCATTCAGGTCTCTGATGGCAAATCTCTTGTTTTTCACTTGCTCTGCGGACAAGTGCAAGCCTCATCTGATACCTCGATCGGCACCAAGAGAAAACGAAACCCCTCCTGTTTGTTCCCCCCGAATGCTGAAGCGCAGGGCGGGGGTCATGGGGACTCTAACAAACGGCGTTCCATACCCCTCATCGCGTAGCCTACTTTCCCCCACTAATTACAACCTAGGAGACCGAACCTTTTCCATCACTCAGAGCGCTAATTTCCCCGCATGTGACCAGGAAAAGTACAAAAAATTGCGAGGATTAGAGAAAGGCCGAACGATATGGTGTCGTGAGAGCGTGAAATCGGATCGACTCGCCGGGTCTGTCGTCTTAAAGTGAAAAACCCTGGGCCGGGTTGCTCCTGCTAGTAGCCTGGGTTCAGACAGGTACAGGAGCGTCAGGCACGGAGAAGGGATCACACCCACGGCACTAGCTGGCCACAATCGCGTCCGACATAAGACACCTGTATCTCTACTCAAGCCAAACGCACGTACTTGTGTAAAGCAACTCTAGCTGGGATAAATTTAACTTGGTGACGGGCTAATCCTGCACGTTCCCCACTCGCGGCCTGATTGTATATCGTGCACTTTGTCATGTTGTACAAGGCCGATGAACCAGTTAGAAAAAGGAAAGTTTATACAATTGAAAGATTTCTTTCAACCGAGAGGACTGCCTGGAAAATTTCGTACGAAGTGGAAAGTTTTAGTGATCTATGTCCTCGGCTGACCCCCCCGAGGTGTACTTTTTGGACGGTGGGGGCGCTTCTAAAAGAGGTGAATCATGGGATACATCCTGTGGTCATGCTTTTGGTAACATCCATCCATCATTTGGATTATTTTTAAGTATCAAATTCCTAGTTATAGATCTGTTTACTGCGAAAGGCAGGGGATATGCTGTAAATCAATCAAAAGACCTCAGTAATTCGTCTTATTCGCAGCAAATATGAAAACATGGACGAAATGCTCGCCCACGTTACTGTGGGATTGCATTGTGCATTCACAGGCCAGAATGCCAGTGGTCAATGCCACAGACATATTTAGAAGATATGTTGCCTACCACAATTACATGCTGAGCAAATGAATTCAGCGCACCAGTTACGCCAGTGAGAAATACCTGTTGTTTTTGGCTGGTTGTCCACTTTCTACTAAGGGAAAATATTGTTTGAATGCTTTAAACACTTTAGACTTCGAAAAGGTGTGTTTGTTCTTTTTTATGGAAATAACGAAGATTGTTGCTGTTTAATGGCTGTTGGTGGGATGGGGGGGGGGGGGGGGGGGGGTGCTGGCATCTTTGTATTTATTGTGTTGACAATACTACAGTTACCCATATACTTCGCCGTCGACACATTAATTTGAAGGCAAACATTTTGAGAGCTGTATTTAAAAAAAATGTATTGCCATAATATAAGTAGGCCTAAGCAAAAATTTTAAAATAAATAAATAACATAAAAAAACACACATTGTGTAATCTCTACAATCCCGAATACGTCACTCATGATGCTCCTCTAACAGTTGAAATCACACAGGTTTCTACTTTTAACATGTGTGAATACCACTCCAGTACACTCTAAACACTTCCAGGGCCCAATTTCATACAGCTGCTTAAGCACTAAAAGTAGCTAAGCACAACAAAATTTCTCTTACCAGAATAAGGTTACCAGCCAAACTACCATGTCTTATGTATGGTTTGTGACTGGTATCCTGCTCATTTCTGCTTAGCAGACAATTGTTAAGCAACATTTTCTGCTTAAGCAGCTCTATGAAATTGGGCCCAGGTCAGAACTGACCCAGTTTCCGGATCGCGTTTTTTTTTTTTCCAGGACGAACGTGGGCAATTAACATAAATGGGCGTAGTAAACTTTACATTTCCCCCTTGCACATGCGTACTTGGACGTAATAGTTGTGGGTTGAAATACACTCACGTATATTATTATGTGCTATGTGAAAGTTAGGGTTAGGGTTAGGGTTAGGGTTAGGGTTAGGGTTAGGGTTAGGGTTAGGGTTAGAGAGTACGCATGCGCGAGGGTATTTTACGGTCAAACATGCCCATTTTATGTTAATAGCCCACGTTCGTCCTGGAAAAAAAAAATACGCTTCCGGATCTCAGGGAATCTGACACGATTCTGGGTCAGGCTGACCCGGAAACTGGTTTAAAAAAATTGGATTTCATCTAAATACAAATTTCAGAAGTTTAATGTACAAGTTGAAAAGGGATCGGAATACCTTACAAAACGTACTCCTTTTTAAATGTACGTTCGTCCCAAGCGGACACACTCTTCTTACAAAGACTTATCAGTCCATTTTTATATGTTTCTTGAAAACTAAAGGATGCGATGTTCCGTCCCTTTGTTGGTGAAAACTAGAGGATTTGTGTACTTTTCCCAATAACCAATGATGTACCATCCCACTAAGAATTTTTTTTTGTACACATTCAAGATGATTGGAAGGAATGTACTCTTCCAATAACCATTGATGTACCATCCCTTTATGTTTTTTATTTTTTTATTTTTTATTTTTTTTCTGCTCCTCGGAATAGGGTCTTGTACACTAGATAGATGGCGCATTATAAATGCATTACTATTATTATTATTATTATTATTATTATTATTATTATTATTATTATTATTATGTTTCTTGTAAACTAGAGGATTGGAATGAATGTACTCTTCTAATAACCAATGATGTACCATCCCTTAATGATATGTTTCTTGATAACAAGATGATTGGAACGAACGTGCTCTTCCAAAAACCATTGATATACCATTCCTTTGTGGTATGATTCTTGAAAACCAGAGTATTGGATTGACTGTACTCTTTCAACAACCAATGACCTTTACTTGATGAACTTCTTGAAAACTAGAAGGTTTGAATATATAAGCCAATCGTGTATTATCATTTTATGACAATGTTTGTTATAAACTAGAGGATTGGAAATGAGAATACACATACAAAAACCAATGATGATATGTTTCTTGAAAATTAGAGGATTGGAGTTAATGTTCTCTCCCCAAAACCATGCAATGAAGTACCATCACTATATTTTAGCGTTTCTTATAAAATAAATGATTGGAATTAATGCACTCTTCCTAAAACCAAGGATAAACCTTTGTGATATATTTCTTGTAAACTAGAAGACTGGAACGAAGAATACTCCCCAAAACCAATGACGTGAATGTACTCTCTGCCAAAAAGCACCATAGAGGTTGTTTATACGTGGTAAATATTTCGCTTGACAAGTATTTTCACTTATGTACAGACCGTCTATTTGAGTTGATTCGATATAGATAGGTTGCAAAATGACGTAAGTCGGCCATCTTTACGGGCAGTTTGGAACACACAGTCATGCGTTTCGCGTGAGAACGGCGTGCAGCACGCGCACATTTCACCAAACTCATTGCGTGATTGGTTAGTGAATGACGCGGCTGCGTTAATAATTTGAGCGCTTGACGCGCCTGCAAGCCAAAATGCGATTTGCCCGTAAAGATGGCGTCTACTGGGAACTATCTATATATGGCATGCTGCAAGGAGAAAACATTCACTTTATACACTTTATTTAACATAAACGAAATGAAAAAAAGAAATATGCATTAGAACACATTATTTATTTTATATTGTGGTCCTCTAAATGAAAACTAGAATAGACACAATCAATCGAAAGGGGAAATAAGAAGGCCAAGAGCAAAAATGAAGACGAAAACAAAATGAAGACAATATAGGACGGGACTAATAAAAAGCAATTAACAAACAAATAAATGTTAAAGCCCATGAAAAAAACTTAATTAAAAGAGATAAGGTGGGCACTTAATCAATACGTCAAGTTTGGTTATGTACAGTGCGGAAAACTTATTTATATATATATTTATTTTTGTCATTTTTAATAAAACAAATTATCTGATCAATTAAATCTCAAGAAAGTGCGTAACACAGTGTTTAATTCGTTATTTGTTTTACTTCCAGTTTTATTTGATGTTACTAGTAGTTTATAGATTAATGTCCAGAAAACCTCAAAACAGGTGTTCAACCATTGAAGGCAGAAACTTCAGCAACGACCGGCGAGAGTACATCCATGAATTAAGACGCAGACAATTGACAAGAAGCTTTATCGCGCCAAAAAGAGGGGGAAAACACACAATTTCAAGAAGTGATTTGGCAGTGACATCCAATCAACTTTTTCTTCCCTGTGTGTAGTTCTTTTAATCAGACTAGTGAGACCAGAAGAGAAACTTTTATCACCAGGAGAATCAGCCCACACACATGTTGAGTTTCTTCAAGATTAGGTCGGCTTACCACACAATCATCGTAAACACAAAGTCATTTTCAAAATCATACTTTGACCTAATCCGAGGGAAATCCGCTGCTCCCGGTACAAAGAGTGCCGTTTATTGAACTCAGCGGGCGATCAGAGGCGACCAGCGTGGGGCTAGAAGATCGCGGGAGCCCCAGCGGGATTGGCAACCCCTTCGCATCAATCATGTCAAACCCTTAAACAGGACAGTTCGTAATCCAGCTTCTTCTTCTCTTGCCGGGCCACGAACCACTGCCGATTTCGGCTCATCAATTCCGCTCGTCTTCGGGATGTGGCCAGCAAACTTTGAAGGAGTTTATCCGGGAGAAATCCGTTTATAATGAAAGACCCGTTAAGGAGAAGAAAGAAAAGGGAAGAAAAACAGAAGGGAGATGAAAAAAAAAATGAAAAAAGCAGAATGGGGAAGATGGGTTTTATACTTTTAACACTGTCAATTACATACGGTCAATGTAGAGTGGTTTGTCACATGACCACACAACGGCAAAAAAGTTCTCTCCTAAATTGTAGATTTAAAAATCGACTAGAGACGTCTGATGAAACTTGGCCCAGACTACGCTGTTACTATTAATCGATTTACACTCGGATCACCGGGGGGGGGGGGGGGGGGGGATTAATCTCGTGTCTCTACGGATGATCTCAAACTTAACGAGATTTGGCGAGAGTATGAAATTTTACCACTCGGGAGAAGGGTCAATGTTTGCTTTGTTTCTAAGATTGCATTTCAAACAAATGTATGCAACAACAAAGTAAAAAATACTTTTGCTACTGTACACTGCATTTAATGGCTGTTTCTGAGTTGACGGCTTCGGCTACCGTAGCCGGATCGCTGGAAAGGCCTATTATTCACTGTTGCTGCTACAGCCAACAGTCAACAGCCATACCTGTACCTAGGGCAATTTGTTTACAGACACAGGTCAAAGAAGCCACGTAGTCCTATATGTAGTCCCAACCGTGAACCTACTTGAAGTCCCAACCATGAGTCTAAATGAAGCACCCAGCAATGAACCTAAAATGTAGCCCAACCATAAACTTAAAGGGACACGTTGCCTTCAGATTGGGCGCTTTGGGCTATAACAAGCGTTTGATGTGAAATGAACACGGTCGGAAAGATGTTTTAAAAGTAGAATATAATGATCCACACAAACATTCCTCAAAACTGTGTGGTTTTCCTTTTATTCGTGAACTAACACAGTCCGCCATTTATGGGAGTCAAGATTTTGACTCCCATAAATGGCCGACGTGTTCCTACTAGTCTTATTTCCAATCGTAAAACGATGATCATAGTGCTGCTGTGATGTGCCGTGTCTAAGTCCTCATCCCTCCTGTCCACAATAAACATTTGGTATAAACAACACCGGTTGTTTCTCTCGGTTAGTCCCATGACAGTTTTCCTACCCTGATTGACGAGGTTTCTTCTTTTTGGACACGTCTTAAATCTGTTTTTTGTGGCGATCCATTTTGACATATGAATGGTGTAGGTGTTTACATACACCTTCATACAAACCGAGCTACCTGAAGCTACGCCGCGTATTCGCAGAATAACCAGCCACATATTCCGAAAATAGAATACATGCAACACAGGGCGGTGAACAGATGAGTCATAATACTCACCTCCCTGTACTGCATGTGTTCTATTTTTCAGAATATGCGGCTGGTTATTCCGCGAATACGCGGCTGGCAATTTCGGGCCCAATACTGTGCTAGCTTCAGAGGTAGAGATTAGTATGTTACCCAGTGTTCATCTGATAGGTTTACCAGGCCACTGGCTACGGCAACAGCCTAACTACTGTTCATCGCGCATTTTGCCATTACATGGACGATGGTATTTACGGCTGGAAATACATATACGTTTCGCGGGAAAGATGTCGAGGGGTCAGAGGCCAATGTTGTTTTATTAATCACCATTCACTAATTATTACACATTAAAGGTGTTTTATTGCCAGAACAACTCTTAATAAGGATAAGGAACACCTCCAATCAGTAAAATTTCATGAGATTTGAAGGCAACGTGTCCCTTTAAATGTAGCCCCAACAACAAACCTAAAAACAGCCCCAACCATGAACCTAAATATAACCCTAACCGAGAACCTAAATGTAGCCCAACCACGGACCTAAATGTAGCCCAACCATGGACCTAAATGTAGCCCCACCCATGAACCTAAATGTAGCCCGAACCATGAACCTAAATATAGCCCCACCCATGAACCTAAATGTAGCCCGAACCATGAACCTAAATATAGCCCCACCCATGAACCTAAATGTAGCACGGGGTCAAAGTATAATATTGACAATCCTGCGATTAAACCCATTCCGTACTACGCGGGCGAATAAGTTGTTGCTAGCCTGTGATTTCGTTTAGCGATGATTTTTCAGGCTGCGTTTTGGCTTTCAGTATCCCCCCCCCCTCCCCCCCACCCACCCACACCCGATATCTTGGAAGATCAGTTTGGTGATAAACAGAGGACAAATTAGAATAGCCCAAGTATTACATTGTTATTGGCTTGTACGTCGTTTTGTAACAAAATTGCCGGCTGCCTGGCTAGTTACGTAGTGTCTCCTTTAGCAAGATACTTTACCATGGTTGTTTTGTCCTTCAGATGGGACGTTAAGTCGTAGGTCCCGTGTCCTAGGATTGGTAATGCACGTACAAGAATGCAGAGCACTTATTGTGGAAGAGTTGGGATTTTCCTCTGTGTTTTAGGGGCTTATTGTTTGGTTCTTGTCTAAAGGTTCCCTCCTCAAGCTTTCAAGCTAGACTACAACGACTGAATTCACTTATGAAATATCCTTAGTTTCGGTACATATAGATTACTCATGATTAGGCAATAACGTGAGGAGCTGGGGGTCATTATTGCGTGGTAATGACCGGGTCGGTAGTTGGCCGCTGTTAATGGACCAAAGGCGAGGTCCATTAAGCAGCCAGCCACCAACCAAGGTTATCACCATGCAATGAGGACTGGGTCAGCACACTGTTTGTGCCAATAATACATAGATACATTTAACGACAAAAAACGGTAAAAATCATCAGAAGTTTCAATTTCCTTTTGCCGATATTATTATATTGTGTTTTTCATGACTGTTAAAGGGGCAATTTTTAGGCTGTTCAATGTTTGCATGTTTATTTAAATTAAACAGTTGATTTGATGCATAACAAGCACATAACGTTTACACAACAAGTATGCTTAAATTCAAGCGCCATTTATTTCCTAGTTCACAGGGCCGGTCTTTATAATATCACAAGTCAATACACCCTCACGTGACCAGTCTTCCCAATCAGATTTCACAAACTCTAGGTATGCATTAATTAATAATAAAAACAATTGCAGCCCTTTTGTACACTTTTTTGTCACAAGCTGAACGTAACCATCTAAGTATGTTCCGCACTCAGCAAGTAGCCACCAACGAGTAGATTATAATTATTTAGTTTCTGACGGTACAGAGAGTATTCTTCGAGGTTTTCCCTAATACCTAAAATAATTTATGTTTTTTTTTCAATAGTGTTTTTTATCTGTGTTTAATGTATTTCCGCTATGCCCAGACAGTATCTCCCAATAGGTTTAGGGATTGATGATGTCAAATTGCTTGAAGAGTGTAATGACATTTATCATGAATGGAGTATTATACAATCCAGTCATTGTAGTGGACAATAAGCTTTATGGTTGAAATCTTGTACATCATTAGCAGCAATTAGCATTATTTGTACGCATTAGCACTCCACTCCCAGCGATCATTGTGTCCACCTCCACGGTGTGTTGAAGCCAATAATTTGTAATTATATTAAACGTGTCACTACCACTACAGTGTACGGTGGCCCGGATGGTACATGGCCACTTCGAACGCATCAGCTTGTCTAGATACGATGGCCCCAATGGAATATCAGCTCCACTCAGTACAGTGGCCTCGATGGTACATGATAACCTTGAACGCATCAGCTGCACTCAGTACGGTGGCCCTAATGCAACATCACCTCATCTTAATACGGTGGCATCGATGGTACATGACCACCTTGAACGCATCAGCTCCACTCAGTACGGTGGCCCTAATGGAACATCAGCTCCTCTTAATACGGTGGCCTCGATGGTACATGATCACCTTGAACGCATCAGCTGCACTCAGTACGGTGGCCCTAATGGAACATCAGCTCCTCTTAATACGGTGGCCTCGATGGTACATGATCACCTTGAACGCATCAGCTGCACTCAGTACGGTGGCCCTAATGGAACATCAGCTCCTCTTAATACGGTGGCCTCGATGGTACATGATCACCTTGAACGCATCAGCTGCACTCAGTACGCTGGCCCTAATGGAACATCAGCTCCTCTTAGTACGGTGGCCTCGACCACCTAGAACGCATCAGCTCCACTCAGTACGGTGGCCCTAATGCAACATCACCTCATCTTAATACGGTGGCATCGATGGTACATGACCACCTTGAACGCATCAGCTCCACTCAGTACGGTGGCCCTAATGGAACATCAGCTCCTCTTAGTACGGTGGCCTCGATGGTACATGTCTACCTTGAACACGTCAGCTCCAATTAGTACGGTACAAGACCACTAACGCATCAGCTCGTCTTGATACGATGGCCCTAATAGGACATCAGCTGCTCTTAGTAGGGTGGCCTCAATGGCACATGACCACCTTGAACGCATCTGCTCGTCTTGATACGATGGCCCTAATAGGACATCAGCTGCTCTTAGTAGGGTGGCCTCAATGGCACATGACCACCTTGAACGCATCTGCTCGTCTTCATACACCATACAAACTCCCAGGTCAGAATTATTCCCCTGATTCCGGGTCCCAGGGGGACCTGACCCATTTCTGGGTCAGGCTGACCCGGAATGTGGTTAGATTTTAGCTCAGTTTCTGGGTAATTATCGATTCATATTTATGGTAATTTTAAATTACAGCTCTTAAAAATAAGAATTGGCTTTTAAACAATGCAATGGGTCGACGGCAAAGCGTAAGGGATACTGTCAACAAAACAATCAAACACAAAGTGCAGCAAGGGGAGATAATATGCCATGCCAGCCCCCTCCCCCCCCCCGAGCACATGCCACACCCACCATTAAACAACCATTAAACAGCTTCATTTGTTGTCCTCATCACAAGAACAAAACACACCTTTTCGAAGTCCGTACTTCAAAGTGTAAGATGGCCCCAATGGCACATAACCACCATCGCACCGGCTTGTCTGCATACGGTGGCCGCAACGTTACATGACCATCAACTTGGCAATTCGTTGTTACTATCATAATGGTGACCCCAATGATACATTACTAATACACAGCAGCTCATAATAGTACGGTGGCCTAGATGGTACATGACCAAAGGCAGATGATAACGGCTCGTTTACATTAGGCTGATTAGATGATGACGACAACTATCGAGTAAAAAAAAAAGTCGACTTGTCTTCATAATGTAGCCCCAAAGATCGCAACAATAACAATCCTCCAGAGAGATAATAAAACACTGTCTGAGTCAAAAATTACCGTTGCTTTTCGTATGCAGCAATCACAGTTAGCCAATAATTATTATAATAACATTGTTGTCACTCAAAAATTACCTGCGAGCTTGATGTTTTATTTATCAGATTTAAAAATATATATATATATATATATATATATATATATGTTTTTTTTACTAGAGGATGGTAAATTTACTCCACCAAAAACCAACGACAACTCTTCAAAAAACATACACATATAGATTTGAATAAATATGTATTCATATTTTTATATGATTTAATCTTATGAGGGATTGGCTTCAAGTGGTTTCAAATACTTTTAAAAATGATATTCTGGATTTGCACTTTTCTTAGATTGATATTAACCAATTGTTTTCTTTTTTACTCGAGTATTATTAACTCGTTATTTAACCTTTCTCAAAGCTTGAAAAGCAATAGGTTTTGTGATTGATGGTGGGTGATTCAGACAGGTAGCTGCTCAGACTAATTATTCAATTTGACCAACAGAGTCCGAATAAGACCCACCGGCTTATACACGTTTGTCCCCGATCAGGGCCCCGTCCCCCCCCGTCAAAGTAAACTTTTCATGAAAGCGATTATAATGGGATTTGCCCAAGTTGCTTTACCGATTTATAGCTTTGAATAAAGATCGTTTCATTATAGGATATGTATTACTGCGTATTCCCCAAGGTGGTTTGTTTAATCAACTCTGTTTCCTAAGATAATTCTGACAGCCTTATAACTAAAGAAGAATAAATTGAGAGATTATTGGAATCCGAGTCACTTGAGCTCTTGCCACCAAAAGTTCACTGACACACGCAAATAAAATAAAATAAAAAATAAAACGACGAAAAAACTTTGTCTCAAAACTATTCCAGGACTTTTTATGCCGAATTAAATCTTAGTAGTTAAACAAATAACTAAAAAGAAGAAAGTAGAGTTAGCTGTTGCAAACTGCTTACCCAACTAAAATGATATGTGGTCTAATTGCAAAAAAAACAAACAAACAAAACAGTTAATGGTCTGCATGACGTTTCGACTCTAGCAGAGTCTTTCAGCCGACTTCGAGAAAGACTCTGCTAGAGTTGAAACGTCAGGCCATTTACTGTTTTGGGGGGGGGTTTTAAATAAAAAGAATGATACATTGAATGACATTGTAACGGTATACCCTGAAGTTACCTGTGGAGAGGGCTGGTTGTGGGCTAGGTTAAGAGTTAAAGGGGGTGTGGGCGGTGGGTGCTGCTCTTTTAACATTCAAACTGAGAATTCTAATACAAAACAACCGACTTTCATGATTTGTCACTCCTGGTCTGAATTAGAACGTAGATAGAACTAAGATCAGACTCAAATCTGAACTCGTATTCGATGCAAATCATTAATGTTTGATGACTCAAAAACAGACTCACTTATGAAGTATGCCGATGTGAGAATAGCTTAGTTTACACCCGAACCATGGTATTGTACCCGTTTCTTACTGGTAAAGCAACAGAGTTCGCTGAGCACGGAGAGATCTTGCTTTATAGCAAGGACGAACATCTAATTGCTTAGCTCACAAAGTCCTGACGGGTAACCCGCTATGTTGTGAACGGCAGAAAGTTGACGGGATTGTGCGTTAGATGATACAAGCATTGAATTTGGCACACCTAGTCACCGTAACTTCACGAGAAAGATATTTGGCCATTGGGCCACTGCAATAATATTGTCCTTTGAATCGTTATGAGTAGTGTAACGAGGAACATAGAGGTGTCGGAACATAGGGGTGTCTCGGAACATAGCAACGTCAGACGATTTGAAAACTGCCTAGTTATTCTACCTTTATACTGTTTATTAAAAAAAAAAATATATATATATATATATAGTCGAATGTTTCTCATGACTGTGTGTCATATTCCATACTTGTACCACCATAAGCGAAACTCCCCCCAAACCTCTGCTGTCTGCCCACTATATCTGGTTTGCAGCCTTACGAAATGCCCACTATATCTGGTTTGCAGCCTTACGAAATAATATGTGTCCAAGCCCAATTGTGGGTTCTGAAGTCTTGTCAAAATTCATTAATTCGTTGGTTTTGACCTGTTTTACAACTCCTACTGGATCGTAAATGAAAACTATCCAGAAGTAAATTCAATTGAACGCTCACCCTTCCAACCCCCTAAGGATCATAATTGAAAATGAGAGAAAACGAGTCTCCGTATTGGTTAATACCTTACGGAGAGATAGCAAAACAAAGTAGGCTATTTTGTACTTGAAAAACAATAAATGTTGATGAGGTTTTAATGAGAATAAACACGGGGCTCGTAGAATTGATGATTAAAAGGAAATACACTGCCGCCCAGATGGACAAAATATTTACTCAGTAAAAAATAAGAGAAACAACTTGGCAATCCCTCGGGTGACTTAACTTGTCCATTCGATGGTTAGGGTTCATTTTTAGTAAGTGATCAAACCTTGATATAGTTTTTTGTTTTGTTTTTTTGTGTGGTGTGTCGTGGCCGAGCGATCTACTTTAAAAAAAAAAAATTTATGAGAGACCACGGACGGGCACTTCAAAGTGAGGGCGACACATAACTGATTTCGGCTATCGACCTAAATCAACTGCCACCAGGTGCACGTTGTCACCTACTCATGGGGCTGAAACAGGGTTACCCCCCTTCACAGTCCGTAATGATGTTGGCAGTGGTATCATCCACTAGGAGCCTGGCTGGTAGAGCAGATTGCACTACCTTCCCACTACTGCACCGGGCTCAAGTTCTGATGGTTGAATCATCAGAGTGTGGGTTCGAATCCCGATCATGACACTTGTATTCAGGAGCAAGACACAAAGTAACCATAATTGATTCTCTTAACCCAGGTGTATGGATTGGAACTTGAGAGGGCTGAGGCAGCATTTTATTGGATTAACCCTCTCGGCGATACTTTAAGCAGCTTGGGGGTTGTATACTCCTTAGGGAGTTAATGGAGAAAAAGGTACAACAGTTGTTGTTTCGAGAGAGAAAATAAAACTAATGGTATGCTCACACACTCTGAATCAAGATAAAGTACAACAATGGGAATGTAAGAAGATGCTGGGGTACTTACATTCTTTCAAACAAGATTAGGTATACATTGTTCATGTTGGCAAAACTGCTGCTACTGGCATGCTTACTCTCTTTGAATCAAGATATGTTATGACATTTGTCTTATTAACAAAACTGCTGCTACTGGCATGCTTACTCTCTTTGAATCAATATAAGGTGTGACATTTGTCTTATTGACAAAACTGCTGCTACTGGTATGCTTACTCTCTTTGAATCAAGATAAGGTATGACATCTGTCTTATTAACAGACAGGTGTTGTGGCCGAGCGGATAAGAGCACCGGATTCAAGCTCTGGTGTTTCTGCTCAGCAGAGTGTGGGTTCGAGTCCCGGTCGTGACACTTGTGTCCTTAAGCAAGACACTTAACCATTATTGCTTCGTCCTTCGGATGGGACGTAAAGCCGTTGGTCCCGTGTGTCGTGAATGCACGTAAAAGAACCCAGTGCACTTATCGTTAAGAGAAGGGGTTCGCCCCGGTGTTCCTGGTTTGATCGGCAGCATATTGCGCCACAGCACATTGTAAACCATTACATGGTGATATGTAAAGGAATAGGTCTCAAACTTCAAAAAGTAGCTCCACATACATACCTTGCAGGAAAATACTGACTGTTGAAGCGCCTTGAGCGTCACTGAGTGACGGATATGAGCGCTATATAAGAAGCCACTATTATTATTATTATTATTATTATTATTATTATTAACAAAACTGCTGCGACTGGTACGCTTGCTCTCTTTGAATCAATATAAGGTATGACGTTGGTCATGTTGACAAAACTGCAGCTACTGGTATGCTTACTCTCTTCGAATCAATATAAGGTGTGACATTTGTCTTATTAACAAAACTGCTGCTACTGGTACGCTTGCTCTCTTTGAATCAATATAAGGTATGACTTTGGTCTTATTAACAAAACTGCTGCTACTGGTACGCTTGCTCTCTTTGAATCAAGATAAGGTATGACATTGGTCTTGTTGACAAAACTGCTGCTACTGGCATGCTTACTCTCTTTGAATCAATATAAGGTGTGACATTTGTCTTATTGACAAAACTGCTGCTAATGGCATGCTTACTCTCTTTGAATCAATATAAGGTATGACATTGGTCTTGTTAACAAAACTGCTGCTATTGGTATGCTTACTCTCTTCGAATCATTATAAGGTATGACATTGGTCATGTTGACAAAACTGCTGCTATTGGTATGCTTACTTTCTTTGAATCAACATAAGGTACGGTTGGTCATGTTGACAAAACTGCTGCTACTCTTATGCTTGCTCTCTTTGAACCACGATAAGGTACAACATTGTCTTGGGTAAAACGTTTACTCTTTTTGCATCAAGATACGGTACAGCATTATATGTAAGAAAAGCCGCTGCTTCTATTGTGATATTTATTCAATACCTAAAATACTACGTTATAGCTAAGATTATGTTCAAGATAAAGTACAACTATGTTAATTTCTGGCAAATGCTGCCACTGGAGTTTTTATTCTCCCTGAATTAAGATAAGGTACATCAATCGGGTTAGAAAAACGGCTGCTTTTAGTGTGACTAGTGTTACGCTTATACAATTATATAGAATACCACATTAGCAAAATTGTGTTCAAGACAATGTAACATTAACATACTGTTCACTTTGGGATATTTATATGGATGGAGTTGATGTATTTTTGATATACCGGTATCTTTAGATTTAACCCGTTTTCCTTGCACCGAATGTAAACGTGCCGTTTAAAAGGTTGCCATTTCATATTTCTATCCGATTGAAATCGATCTGTATTTGATTTCGTAGATGATTTTATTGCTGTGTGTTTGGACATGTTCCCACCTTAATTTAGCTAGCTGCGTATTACCACTAAAGTGCCTTGTCCGCATCAGTGGCTACGGCTGTGGATTGTGCTTGGTGGCCAGGTTAATGCGCGTTGAAGAATATGAGTCACGTATCAACCCCCCCCCCCCCCCCCCCCCCTTAGTAGCAGCTGTAGCCGTAGCCACAGCCACCGATTCGGACGCAGCCGGTTTTGTTTTTTTGCCAATTACAACACAGAATGGCTAACCAAAGAAAGGATACCAGCTAAAGTCAGCACTTCATGTGGATACTGTTTGTAATGGTTCCCCTCCTGTTTCTTTTATAATTCTAAGCTTGTTAAGCAACTTTGGGTAGTTACGCAATTCGATGGAATTGGGTACAAGTCTTATTTTGGCCACGATTTAGGACACGTCAAGAATAGGGGCTTGGCCGAGAGACGAGTTGGGGTTGAGCCATTATTCGCACTCTACTGTGTGTGACGCAGAGGAGCAGCCATGATTCTTCTTTCTAAATCTTGATGGTTATGAAACTAAGGATGTCCAAGAAGGCATAGCCATTAGGCGTGAAGTTTGGCGTCTGGGGGCTGTCTAGTAAGGCAGGTGGGGGGGGGGGGGGGGGGGGCGGGGGCAGAGTGGGTTTATTTACCGGAAATTTAACACAGAATTACTAATTTCTAATCCTGTGTATTTTTTACCGGAAATTTAACACAGAATTACCATCTTCTAACCATGTGTAAAAAATATATGTTTGCTTTCTTTATCTATTTAGTTTTCCTTGTTGTGCCCCAAATTGTCCCAATATTTTGCCTGAATTTGGGAGGGCAATGCCCACTCTGCTCCCTGGGTCGTACGCCCGTGGGCATGAAGATACCTGTGTATATAGGATGATGAGGGAATTGACAGTATATTATAAGGAAGGAAAAACCCCACATAAGGAAAACCGTCGATGTAAGGTAGGAACTGAAAACCCAATCCCCATGCAAAGCTCCGTACGAGTGGGACTCGAACCGGGTTCCACATAGGAGGAGCAGTGTAGAAAATAATGCTTAAAAAACTACTGGGGGTAACATATTTTTCTTCTCTACTGGTTTCTCTTTTAATCTTCGTTTACAACGGAGGAATGACAATTATTTGGCAACAGTCAATTAATGGAATCATAAGTGAGTTGATCGTTACGAAAGGAAGTAAGCTATGAATTATGAGTCGGTTTCAACTTTGAATGTCGAACTTCAAGAGAAATACAATATATTATTAAAATTTCTGTATTCTGGATTCGGGGCGTGCTGAATTGAAATTTGGAAAGGGAAACCAACTTTTGTGGTTAAAGTGCAGAATAAAATGCAGGAATGCAGAGCTGCGAATTATTATATTCCCGGAGGATATTCCATTAAACACGTGTCATGGCTGAGCGGTCATGCACATTGGAATTGAGCAAGGCAGCCGAGGCGCCAGAATGTGGGTTCGAATCCTGGCCTGGCATATCGTCAGTGGCGTACCAAGACAATTGTATTTGGGGGAAAGCGAGAGCAAAGACAAAATTTGTTTGGGGTGCAGTTTTTCGAGCCATTCGATTAACTATTAAAAGGGCAAAACGGGAAAACCACAGCATTTTCGGACATTTCGAATAAATCATTAATTGTTTGGACCCTTCCCGCCCAAATAAGCATCCCTCCAGTCCTACTTAAACCTCAGCATCGTCAGAAGTCCAGCATTCTCCTGAAGAAGAGGAGAGTGTACTGTTCGAAACGTCGAGACCACTCCGGTTCTCCTCAGAACCAACACTTCTCCCAAAAGGGTTTCATACATGGTTGTACCCGGCAGCTTACTATGATATAGGTTTTGTGTATTCTTCGTTGAGGTCAGAATTTGAAGTTGCGTAAATCCTCTAACAAGCTCTTACAGATTGGATAACAAATAATGTGTGTGTGAAATATCACCAGAAGCATGACACCAGGCGACAGTCTAACTGTAACCTGCAACATCAAGTGGAAAACTCAGCGAGGTTTTGTGACATGTTGGAGTGCACTCTGACATGTTAGCATGACAGAAGTTCCCTTCTCATGTCAAGGTTCTCCAAGAGTTGAGTGCCCGGGCCCTCGTCGTCTATTACATTCACCTTGTGCTTATACTCATCAGCTATGAATATTCAACACAGTCGCTCCTGCACTATCGCCAATGTTTGGCTTAATCAAAAACAATCAAACCACCAATTGTTGTGTTTGTTTGGTATTAAACAAACCCGCGGAATCTCCTCTTTCCACTATTTATCTTTTGCATTGCAATTAACGCCGCGCAGTCAAATGATGACAATTCGAAATTCCCGCGGGTTTGGAGGCTTAAAACTACAGCGTGCTGCGATCATGATCTCGTGGGGATGAAAATGCATGAGGGACGGCCTTGGTTTAATCGGGCGCTCGCCGGGAGGAAAATTTGTGGCCTCGTGCGATGGCACCACTGCGCTGGTAAAATACTAGCGTTTTAACTATGTTGGCCTGATTCTCGATGTGGTTTAGGGTTGCGTCCTGACTGCTGATGAAGCTTGGATCACCCCGTAGGCCACTCCCAAACCCCCCACAGGGGACTTGCTTCACCCTGGTTGCGACCGACCGGACCCTGCTGGGCCACCTCCAACTCTCGTGGGGTTGGGGGTCTGCGTCTACGTTTAGGCTCCGTCGTTTTGGCTAAGGGGCATGCATGGCTGTTCCATCTGAGACGAAACTCCCTTCAGCCGTTTGATGTGCGCCAGACTTCAAAGTATATTTCATAGGTCTCCGCCCGCTGTGGTTCCGGAGGTAGACCTAAATTGATCCATATCTCAGCAGTAGTCTCCCCCTAAAAGTAAAGTAAAACTTCAGTTTTATACTTCTTTGAAGTTTCATTGTTTGTGTACCCGTGGTGTTCTTGTTTTAGTAAATCTTACCCAACGTAAACACACAATGAAACAGCCCAACAAACTTAACCAGATATCTTTTAATCTTGTCATTAAATAACCGTCGGGTTCAGCCTTCTCTGACCCATGGAGATCCGAGTTGATTTTTGCCCGATGCCGCTGTCTATCATATGCCAAATCAATGCGAGCAAAATTTGAGTGTACACGCACCGAGCGAGGGGCCACGGGGTACGGGGGCCCAGCGGGGACGTCGCCCGGACGCGATCAAGACGCAAATTGGTTTAAAATCCGCAGTTTATAAGATCTGATTGAATTTAAGATGTTGATGATTGGGCAGATGTGTGAGAGAGGAAGAGTGGAAGAATTGCCCGGCCGCCAATTGAGGCGAATGAAAAAGGCGGGGCTCGGGATCGTGTGCTCGTGCGACGATGTGGCGTGCACCTGAAGTTAAATAAACATATTTTTTATTAGTCACACCATGCCGGGATCACCACGAAACACAAGTTATTGACCTCTTGAAAAGTAGGAAGCAACCGAAAAAGGGATCCAGTTTGATCCCAGTTTGATAAACCAGTCACCTCCGCTGGGCTTCATACTTCAGTGGCAGAACTATATAGACATTATTTTGTCATGTTGTGGGGTAAGCGGGGGCAAAGACATAATAGTTGGGCAATCAATATCCAACCATTAATTTGCGCATTTCTTTGATCTCACGGGAGGGGACTCAGGAGGTGGTGGGGGCACCAGTTCTGATTTGGGAGCCCCCCTACCCCACCTCGGTTACGCAACTGCAGGCATTTGCCGAAACCAATATAATTTCCACTAAACGATGCTGTTCAGAGAAGCTTGCATTCTCACCTCAACTGACACTTTTTTTATTCACGATTTCATGGGAGAAATCGCTAGGCTTCCGTTCTTAATAGACCCTTTCTCATATCATGATTTTCTCCCTGTAGGCACTAAGCTCTTTCAATTTCACTTTTCTAGCATTTACTTTTTGCTGAGGGAAAGACTGTTGATGATATTGTTGAGAGAAGAAGTTGCATCTCCACCAAATGTTTTTGTTGGAGATTGTAGCACTGGAAATCGAACGAAAGTGCTCACAAATCCCCCCCAAAATCATGCATCACTTCTAGTTGTTTTTCATTAAAACTTTACCAATGAGTTTAATGAAATATTTACAGATTTGTTTTGTTTTCTAAAGGACTAGATCAGAATATTAATTCATTCTTCTCCTATGAACATACTTTCCTCGACCAGAATCACACTCGGTAATAGGTATAATAAAGACATGGTTGACGAGTGAGCTCAAGACGTGAGGCGAACCGCGGGTGCATTCTGAACACACGAACTGCAAGATGTAGAGATTTCGTCCACCATAACTTATTAGGGTTTGACTTTGTCACCCCAAAGAAGCAGGCCTGGTACCCGAGTCGTTGGGGTGGGTTTTAGAGTAACCCCCCCCCCCCCCTCACTTACTCCCCTCTCGTTGTCTCAGGGTATTTTGAAGATGGTACCAGTGTGTCACAGGGAATCCCATAGTGTTGCATTTGAAGACACGGTCGCTGTAATTCCCATTTCCTTTGTCGTTGCGTTATCAAGCTATACGCGGAAGATCGGTTATGAAGAAGCACGCAAGCTGACATGTGCTCATTCATTCAGATCTTAATCATGGCAATTAAATGTTTCTTCTTTAATTTATTCAGAACTAGAATGGGGAGTTAGTAGAGTCTACCCTTCCCCCTTGGTAAAGCCTTGTAAGGATTGTGATTCATAATAATTGTTATGGCATACAGCGAGAACACTTTGAAAACATAGGCCTACAGAGAGCGTGACTCAATCTACCTGGTATCACAATTATTGTTCATCAGTTTGATCCAGTACACCTTGTTCTTGCAACCAGATCCAAGGCCAAGCACAGAAAGAAAACAAACCCGGATGAATTGAAATCAATTATTATTTCCATTTTGTGTATTGCGTTGGACCCTTCATTGCAAAATCCATGCAAAATCCATGAAAATAAAACAAGAAATCTATTTATTTAATTATATTAAATCTTCTAAACTTGTCCGGGTCAATGCAAAAGTAAAAAACAAAACTAAACAAAACCAAAAAAACTGTCATCATAGATGTGTCTTATACTAAGATATCGAAGGAATAAAATACAAATGCAAAATAAACTATTTATATGAGTATGTTTTTGCAAAAAAAGCTGAACTTTTTAGAGGCTTCTTTTTATTTAAACTTCCCCACTTTGAGATTATTGGTTATTTAGTAAGGGTCCATATTCTAAACAGTGTCTTGTCAAATAAACAGCAACTCGTTAAAATAAGTGTAACTGTGAAAATGTTCTCGAGAAAATAATCCCAGTCAGGTGTTTTACCACTGGGAGTTTTGTCTCCCTTGATGATTGGTGACTTCCATTTTTTTTACTTTCAAATCGACAAAAATTGTTCTTTAGATTGTCAAATTTGTTTGTTTATTCTTTTTCGTTTTCTGGGAAGTTGCCATAGTTTCAATGCGCACTTGGGTGTTTTAAGATTAAGATGAAATCATAACTCCACTGCAATGTTGTTGGGGTTTTTTTGTACTGTGAATTATTTTATTTATTTTGGGGGTCTTTCTTTTACAATTTTAAACGAAGCCATGACCTAGATTATGAACTCAAGCTAGCCTGTAATTGTTGCTCACCGATCCATTGACATAATTTTCAGGTAAGTGATAAATTTTCTGAAAATTTTGTATAAACAGAAAAGGAAGAAGAAAAAACACACAAAACGGACGAGGATTAAAGTAGAAAGTGTGACAGCCGTGTCGGAGAGTTTCCCCAGCCGTACGCCTGTCCATGCTGGGTGTATTGACACTAACGCCTCGCCTGCCGAACCAGCCGGCCAAAATTGACGTTGCAACTCGGCGCCCCTCGTAACACACAATTATAGACCTGGGAGAGTTTGTCTTTGCATTGAGCTGGGGCGAACCAGGTTTTGTTTTGCTTTTTGAGTGTGTGTGTGGGGGGGGGGGGGGGGGGGGGTTGTCCCTCGTTAGCTGGTGTGTGAACTGAAGGTTTTACACCGTGTCGAGGTGTTACAAACCAGTGTTGGACACATAGCACCGAGAGTGTTGGGTAAACAGAAACTGCCGTAGTTTATTTTGTTCACCTTCTCTTAGTAACAGCGAAAACATGTGCTGTGTGGGTCCCACAAGCAGCAGTGGTGAATTTTAGACAATAATTAGGGTCCATTGAGCAGGGTCCACTCCTCCATGTTGGGTTCATTTTGCCATTATAGTGGGTCTCTATTGATGCCTTCTTGGTCTCCTGACCACTGGTCTATATTTCATTCGTCTCTAACTATTTTAAGACACCGCGAATATTATTTAAAAACCAGATTTGTTTATCACAGCAAACAATGGAACGTCATAACAGCGTCTGCAATGAGTTTAGTTTGAACCGTGTACTGCACACACGTAATAATCTCGTCATAGGCGTAAAATGCGTTTTGTAAAAAATTTTACCTCATTTCGTGAAAACAATAGCTAATTCAAATTCTTCTATCACGGTAATTATCTCACCTTATAACCATAGTAATGCTCCGTGTCTTACTCACGTTCTGCACACTTGGTAGCCACAATAATGGTTGATTCTTATGGGCCTATATAATTATCAGTATACGTTCTAAATACCAACTATTGACGTAATGGGGTTGTCTGGCACACCAATTAGTCATGTAATTTTCGTAATCTGACCTAAAGTTTGGCCTGCTCTTCCTGAAAAAGTGATAAC
>JAZGTN010000079.1:1935000-2090444 GCA_037783415.1 Leptasterias polaris
AAGATTACTTATTTTTTACTGCCATTTATTTGTGCTGACTATGAATAAAATATTGTCAATTGTGAGGAATTATGTACCAAACATTTTTGTTGAGCCTTTTGTTCCTTTAGTCTAAGTGTATCCCAAGCTCTGGCAAAAAAAACCTGTTATTTTTTGCAAGAACAGCATTTACTACAATATGGTGATGTAGAATTTTATCTTCAAACAAACTTGAATCGTCGATTTTGATTGGTCAACTCATGGAAACAAGAGGTGTAATGTAAACCTGTAAAGCTGTTTCCAACACCATGTATACAATCTTTTTGACATTCTCCTTGCGCATGCCCAGCAACAGAATAACAATCACCGATATAAATTACTATCTCAATTGTCCCGTATCCAACATGCAAGAATTATTGGACTTGCTCGTGCAGTTGTTGACAAATCAGATTCAAGGATTCAGACTACTCACTTGATGATAAAGCAAGGCGTACTTTCTTAGCAGTATGACCCTTAAAATAAATGTCTCAAGGAGTTGCAGTGGTTCTGAAAAGAACTGGTGATTAGTAACTTGACGTTTTCAGTCAGTATGCTCAGGAGAATACAAGACTGATGCTGGATGCTGCTTAAAGGCATCGTACACGTTAGGTAATTGGAGCCTATTGTTTGTTTAAAACCTATATAGTTGTAGAGATACATGTATACCATAAAACTAACCTGTGAACATTTCATTTAAAAAGATGGTAGCGTTTTTGAGATATTACCGAAAATCTGGAACGATTATTTCCACGCAGGAAATACACACTATGAGAAGCGTTACTTCTTAGATTAAAATGTTTTGGGGGATAAAAAGTGATAATTTTCCCATAAACTTTGAAGTGAACAAGTTTCTCAAAATGCATTATACTATCCAAAGCTGCTGTAAGTTTTTATTGCCATTAATTATCAGAGTCATTACCAAACGTGTACGATGTCTTTAAGTAACCTTGATAAAGATAAGGATTACCTTAATGAAACTGGAACAGGATACTACTATGGCGAGCTAGTGCGTAAAGAATAGAGTTTTGTGTTGGTTCTCTACTGTGCCACAAGGTTTTTTCTTCAGGCATCTAGTTTTTCTTTCTTCGGAGAAATCAAACACTTGTGATCTCTGGCTGTGCTCCATGGCTGTATATGGGTCAATGTGGATGGCTGCCAGAGGTGCCTCTTGCATACCTGCGACTCGAACACGTTGTAGCAGCATCCTTTGCAATTCAGCTTCTCGGCTGCAAGTTAAGGATGATCATCCTCCCAAATTATTATTATTATCATTGTTATTGAGAGTGTGTGAGGAGTGGGTGCTCACTGAACCACGTCAGGGAAATGGAAGTACAGAGCCTACAGGGAGACTGAGGGTATAGAAGACTCGGTGGAGGTAGAATGAGTCAGAATGAGAGTGAGCCAAATATCACGAAGCTGGTGTATTAAGGATTGTTATTATGCTCGTACATCTTAATGGGCTCTCAAACAAGTTTAAAAACCTACAAAACATTTTCTTAGCAGAAAGAATGCACAGGAATCTCATACTTTTATTAACATCTCAGCTTGCAGTCGTTCGTTTTGATTTGTCATTGTTGTTGACATTTTTAGTTCTGTTCCTTTTTTGTTATTGATTTATTTTCTTGTTTGTTTTTTGGACTATCCCATGTCAACTCACGTTGGAGTTTGCTGAAACTCAATAGGCAAATCATATTTGAGTTTTAAGTTATTGCGATATTATTTCAAATGTAAAGTAAAATTAAGATTGATTCGCAGTTAAGATCAATCTTAGCTCTTTGTGAAATCGAGCCTAGGCACACCCTACACAATGCCAAATATTGCAAACAGCAGATGAGAAAATAAAATGCAAAATAGGAGCCACTACAAATAGAAAAATAATTCTTGCCATTTAACTCTAGGTAACATGGCTGGAAGAAGGAAGACAACTCAAAAGGTAAACATTTCTTATATTACATAATTTTGTGGGGATATTTATTGACTGAACATACATGGTGTGGTGTATTTTTTCAATCTCAGTGGGGGATTCTACCCCTGATTACGCCACAACCACTACAAACAAAAAGTATTATTCTTCATACATCTTATTGAGGGCATTATGTGTGAAGCTGCAGCTCTCAATTTGTGAGTGCATTACAGTGTTGTTGTTTTTTTTTTTATTCAAATATCAAGCAATAAACAACAAGGGAAACTGGGTTGAACAAAGACAAAATGACTAGAGCTTGATTTGAACCAATAACCTCCGATTAACATGCCGGCTCTACCAACTGAGCTAGCCCTATGTTCGCGATTTCCCTTGGTTCGGTGTGCAAGTCAAAAGCCATACAATTGTTAACTGCCGTGTACCCAGGGATCACACCCAAGTATACGATACAACCTGGGAAGCGGCAGCCAGGGGATCACCTTAAAGGGTATGCGACTTTTTATATCAGATATCAAATAATAATAAACCACAAGGAAAACTGACTGGGTAAATGTTTAAATGATTTTGGGTTGAACAAAGAAAAATTTACTAGAGCGGGATTTGAACCAACGACCTCCGGTTTAACGTGCCGGCGCTCTACCAACTGAGCTATCTAGCCCTATGTTGGCAGTCTCCCTATTTTGTCAATATCTTTGTTCGGGGGGGGGGGGGGTGCCAGTCAGAAGCCATACAATTGTTAACTGCCGTGTAGCCAGGGATCACACCCAAGTATACGATACAACCTGGGAAGCAGCAGCCAGGGGATCACCATGAGGGTATGCAACTTTACCTTTATTTTCTATATTTAGATGGACCATCTTGCTCTTCTTCAGTCCCTTAGTGAAGGAGGAGTTGAAGAAATTGAGGACCCTGAGCATGTTGAGTGAGTAGGGAAACTAAATGGATATTACCATTATAAAACCCTGCAGAGAGTATTCATCAATTGTGCCGGGCTAAAAGGTTATAAGGGAAGAATGAATGAAGATAAAGATTAGTAATAATTGACAATCTGGAAAAAAGTAATTGCGGTTTATACACCATGTTCTAAATCTCAAAAAGGTAAAAATAACCAGTTGTTGGCAACTTAATGTTTTGATTGGGAAACTATTATCAACTTCAGGAGAATGCTGGAAATTAAAAGAAGGCTCTGCGTTGGCACAATGCAGCTTAAATAGCCCATCATTCTCGGAGCTTACTGATCGAAACATTTAGTTTCCAACTACCAGTTCTTTTAAGAACTTTAAGAACCCTTTAGAGAGTCAGTACATGATGTAGCCACAAATAATTTTGTCAAGATAATGAGATGCTAGGATAGGGCGGCACTTTGTCATAACTCTTTTAAACTTTAATGAAACAAACCGCAAAAGGGCGATATTTTTTCTATCCCTTTTTGTTATCACAACCCATTTTAATGTCCACTGTTTTAAAAAGATGGAAAACTAGGTCCAAAATGATGACAGCAAAGGGGAAATTGGAGATGATGATTATTATTATTATGATGACTATGACAGTAGAAATGGTGATGATGGTGGCGATGACGTCAGCACCAATGAGGGTGATAACAAAGAGCGAGACGATGATGGCGATGGTGATTGGGATGATGGTGGCGAGGAAGTCAGCGGGGATGAGCAGGATGAGCAGGATGAGGATGGAGATGACGAAGATGATGGTGGTGGTGATGATGATTGCAGTGATGAATCCAAGTTTCCTCACTGGCTGAGGCCAAGTCGGAGGAAGAAGTCAAGATCAAAGAGGACACGAAAACCAGTAAGCATTCCCATACAATCAAGTTCTGATAGCACTTCATAATTTGGCTGTGCTACATTAGCTCATGTTACCTGGAAGTTGACTTCATGTGACCATGGAGCTATACAAATTATGTGTCTGCGTAAGAATGGTGTGTTGACAAACACAAATGCACCGTTGATATTAATCTAATTCATCTTGAGTTATCGCTTAATAAACATTTCTTTTGTTTTAGCCACAATGACCAAAAAACACTAGGCTTCTAGGGTATGCCAAGACCAATCCCCACACTAAGTTTGGAGTTGATATGCCAAGTGCTTCTCAAGTTTTTGCTCGGACAACAAGTCTTTTGTTTTAGTATGACCTTTACATTTGACCTAGGGAGTTCAAAAACAATAGGGGGGGGTGTTACATTGTTAAAAATGCTCTACACCCAATATCAGGAGCTAGCTATCAAAGGGTATAGGAAATTTATCATCCAAGAAGCAAATTTTATATCAGAGAATTGTGCTATGAAAGGTTCCTATTCTTATAAATTCACATTTCCTCATGCTCTTAATGCTGACAATTGTGGTATTTTTGGGTAAGAATTAATTTTAACTCAATGTTCTTTCTTTCAGTCCGTACGATCCGTGAGGGAATGCCCCCTTTGCGACAGCAAAGTGATCGGGCTGAGTCACCATCTCATAAGGGTACACAAACTTAGAGACAAAAAGAAACGGATGACATATATCTACATTGCAAGGAAAGGGTAACTTAAAAAAAAAAGATTCCCCTGAACAATATCATGTTAGCCTTAAATGATGAACGGTGCTGGGCCATTTCAGTGCACCACTTTGCAAGTTTTCACTTCACTGATCAGTCAAAAAGCACTGCAATATGGCTGCTTACCTTGTACACTCCATTCAAATCTGAACTTTTTCTGATGACTGCTACACAAAAAGCTACTGAGCTGACCATATCCACCCACTTTACAGTGTGCCACTCATCTCTGCTGGTAAAATGTAAATCTAAATATTTAAACAACTAATTAATTAATTTCTTGCACCATTCAACAGCAAACCAATCTCCAAACCCCGTGCCTTCACGGATAGATCCAGGCCTCCATCCCGAACAGCCGACTGTCCGTATCCCGGCTGCCCAGCCAAGGAACTTGTGCGAGTGGACTCACACATCTACTATAAGCACGAGATTGATGTGAGTATATATATTATTACAACACCCCTTACAAACATTCTGCTATTTGATTTACAGCACGGCACATGATATGTCTTATTTTTACTGAGTCTTGGCTAGTCATATCCGTCACACTGAGTATTTTATGCATATAATGTGTAAACTAATATAGGAATGAGAACAATAATCAGTTGCAATTGATAAATGAACATTGTGTATCTGCTAATTATTCTGAAGTTAATATTATTTGAGAGGAAGTTAGTAAAAAATTGAGCCACAGTCACAGTTTTTGCAAAAAATCACCTCTTTTTGAAGCATTAAACTTTCACGGGGGTATAATATTGGTATATTATTATGAAACAATACAATATGTTGATTCATTTGAGGACTATACTCTCTGTTCCCAGATGGATGAGCTTCACAGGTAATAACTGGTACTGGTAGGTAACATAACTGGTAGGTGACATCATAATCACACCAGACATCAAATAAAGATTGAAATCTTATACTTGCGGGTTTTGGCTTTATTGGTCCCTGCATCGGGATCATGGCCTCAGAAAAACATCAAAGCCCCAGTCTGTGTGGTTGTCCACGATCCATTCATCTGAGCCTAAAATGGAGAGTAAACATGGTAAATGGTCCATGCCATAAATACTCTTTACGAATACAAAAGATTAATTTTACATGAAATAAAAGCGAGGCTGACATTACTCTGTTAAAACACTGGGATCCTTTTTTCTTTTAAGTCATTGGTTTCAACAGGTAGAAACTCACCATCTTTACCAGCGACTCACATGAAAAAAGTTCAAACACATTGAAAATGACAAAAGTTCTTTGTTTTGTTTTACACTATCAGCAAAACCAAGATTCAAAAACCACTTTGACAAATCTTGTAATCTTTTTAATGAGACATTTTTACATTTTTTACATTTGAGCTGTTAAAACCTTACACTGATCAATGTACATGTACTCACCGGTTTTATGTCATGCTTGATTTCCTAGAGAGGGACAGAGGCATTTGCCCACCTCATGTCAAAGGTCAAAACATTGAGACCCTCCACCAGTCAGGCAACCATGTGCACCGAAAAGTGTTTTGAGGAAGCTGATAACTGTAAGTATATAATTCATGCATTAAAACACAAAGACTGCTTTGATTTCTCATACTGGTTGTGCATAGGTTTCAGAATAAAAATTAAAAATATTGGATGACGCAAAATCATGCACCCATGTCGCTGGCAGCAGGTGCGCATCCACCGATTAATATTTTTATGCTGCTGCTCCATGCCCTTCTGCAACACAAACAATCTCACAAAACAGCAACCAGCAAGGGAAAAAAGTGATAAGTATGACGTCACATGTTGCCAAGGGTTAAGACGATTTGCATCAGTCGCCGCTTTGGAAAAATAAAGTAATTATAATAAAAATTCAAGAAATGCAATGGAAGGCTGCTGATAACAAGCGACTTGCCAATATTATGCTCTCATTGGCTGACCTTTCTAATCAAATCGTTTTCACCACTACGACTATGCTGATTGGTTGTTGGCCCGAACATCTGGACCCCCCCCCCAAACCAGTATAAATAGCTTCACACGGCACAGTTGCCAGAATGGGCCAGCATGCCCAACCGTTAACACACCACAGTACATGCACATTAGCCTGATCCATCACGTTATGCACGGCAACCGCCGATCCAAGCATGGAACGCACAGACCAGGAAATGTGATATGGTATGCCGAGTATAAAGCATTTGATAATAAAATTGATAAAATGAATTATTACACGACACACTTTTTGTAGATGATATCATGGCAAACTTCGAAGAGCAAATCGTTAGAAGTGGAGGAAATGTGGAATCCTCACGGAGAAACGGGTCACACCACAGGCGCCAACTTGAGCTTGCTGAAGCGATGCTGGGCTTAGATTCTCCAATAGATCTTCTGAGACATGGAATGCCAAAGAAGTGAGTGAAAAACAATGGTTTAATATAAGGAAATGTGGTGATAACTGAAAAGTTTAGCAACATAAAAAGGTGCTTTTACAAGATGCTCATTTTCATTCCATCATAAAAAATTGTTTAATTTTGGAAAGATAAAAAACCCAGCATTTTATTGCAAATATTGTTGAAAACATTTCGCCGTTTGTCCTTTGAAAAAAAAGAATTTCCAGCTGCTTCCTTGATGATGGTCAAATATTGTATAAGAATCAGTCTACTGTGGGTATAATCATTGATGCTAAGATATGTATCCTTGATCCTTTTTCAGTTTACTGAAGGCCTTACAGGAAAAAAAGCGTGCACCAAAGACACAGGTCTTGTACTTGACGAGCCTGATAAAGCTTTGTGAGTTCCTGGACAGAGAGCCGGCACTTTCGAGAAGATTTGGAATTAGCTCAATGATGATCAGGTCAACAATGAGAACATGCAGAGACTTTGCCCACAGTCTCTCAAGGGCCGTAGCAGCCCATGAACAAGAGCTGCAGGCCATGATAAGAGGTAAATAATTTCAGATAACCTGAATCGGGATACAAGTGCTTTGTTACTTAGCGTGAAAACAGACCTTGTGTCGCATTTATTTTACGTCACGTTGAATGGAGTCGCCGGGACGAAGACGTCCTAGTTTTGCCACAATGCATGCTGTAGCTGCTATTTGGCGTCAAGATTCTTGCAAAAACTTGTACGCTCCCGAGGTCAACTGTCCCATTCTATTAAGCAATGTATTGACACCATAAACATTCAGGTAATTCATCATCCATAGTAAAATAAAACCATAACAGCAATTATGTTTTACCTTGACTAAGAATCTGTCTCTCTTTAAAGATATACTCCTCCAACCTGAACACGTGGAAGTTTTCATAAGAGAAGTTACGAGGGATGCCAACAGAGTAGCAGGTGAGTATTTATTTCCAGGTGCTGATCTCTTGCATGAGTTATTTGGTATCGGTCATTATTGTCGGCTCTGGAAAAAACAGAACATCTGTAGAACATGAAAGAGATGACAATTGGATTGGATCACCAACAATATTCTTAATCAATTATAAGAAATACTAAAGATGTAAAGGATATTGGGTATACTTGAAAATCAGTGGCACTTCATCAGAAATGAAAATGAACAAATGAATAAATTATATTGTTGAACAAACTAATAATGACGTGTTTCATTATTGTGTCTCACACAAGCCAGAATCTATTATAATTTTTTTTTTTTTTTTTTGTATAGAACTGATGCATCAGGAAAGACATGCTACCTGGGAACAAGTCAGCATTCTCAGGAATAGTTTGATGGCACTACTTTTTCTTCAGGGTGCCCCACGTACTGGGGTTATTACAAACATGACCCTGAAGGAATTCAGGCAAAGCAAAGAAGTGCTTGACAACAGTTGCGAGAGTCATGAAGTAATTCAAGTAAGTGTAGAAAACAACAAAATCATGCATATATAAAGGCAAAACGTAGAAAATTCCACTAGCTTGTTAAACCTAGGGGAATTTGAGGGATGTAAAACGAGGTAACCCAAGTAAACTAAATAAAGAAATATTAAAATAAAATAAATTGCATGTGACGCTACACGGTTGTGCATTATGCGCCGTTAGTGCCTGCGTAAGCTTGCGCGCCAACAAGCGCATAACAATTAACGCAGAATGCACATTAGAAAACCAGTCTTAAACAGCTTCAACTATGTCTTTATCAGCTGTTTCAAAGCAGGTAAACATGGTTGTTTGAACACCTCTCAACCAATAGGACTGCCTAAGCTGTCTTTGGTATATATCAATTTCAGTTAATCAATTTATTTATCAAATTTAATTTCAAAGGTCCACAACCACAAGACCAGGGGCACATGGACCCCAAATGGTGACTTTGACCAAAAACCTGTACACATTGATGAAAATCTACCAAAAACATGGAAGGCAGCAAACTCCTCGTACAGAAATGAGCAAAATCAACGCAGACGACAGCCCCTTCTTTGTCCAGACTGGTGGAACACTGGTCACCAAAGTGGCACAGGATTTGCAGCGGTAAGCCAATAACCTTTCTCTAAACGGGTATAAAATAATTGTTGTATCCAATGTTTTGCATATGTTGCTTTGTCTTATTTGTCTTAAGTGAGAAAAAAAAATTTATAATAGGGTCCCTTTTTACCTTTCCTTTTTCCCTTCAGACCTTCGTTTATAAAAATACAAGGAGCTCTTTTAATCACTCTCCTGAGAATACTCAGGAGCTCAATTTGAGCTCCTCAAATCACTCTTCTTAGATTGTCCAGGAGCTCAATTTGTTTGACTTGTGTAACAGCATATATTCAGTTTATGATTACTAAAATATACAATACTTTTGTCAAGAGAAATCATAGATAAAAAACAAAGGATAACTCTAAAAGCAGCCCACAATTAATGACAATTTCAATCACAGTTTCCACCTACTACGTAAATTACTATAATCCCTCAATAAAGATGAGTCGATGCATTCGTGAGTTGAATCATGCCCTACTTACAAACGCACGTTTATGCGATCGCGCTCCTCAAAAACGAAGGTCTGATGCTTGTGGGTTAACTACAATGTGTCAATTAAGTCAATCCTTTCTCAAGTTGCTCAATGATAATTATGTCATCAGGGCATTCAACAATTACCATTGACCCTGCTTAAACAAATAAAAAATAAACAGTGACATGCATCTTAATAATTACCCGTAATAATAAAGAACAGCTAAAAACGTACCTGCCCTGAATACCAGACCAAATGCCCAAGATAATAGGCTTCTGCTCAGTCCATTCACAGCAGTCAGCCACCGACCTGCACAAAAAGCATTGATTTAAAAACTGTGAAATGTGTTACGTATGCCTGTTGACCAACCAAGATTCAAGTGTGATTTGGGATGTTTGAAATGAAATCATCATTCAGTGCCATTTGTCTAAACTAATTCTAACTTTCTTTTTTAGACTATGGACTTCAAAACAACTTCCGGGAAAATTTAACCCAAACATAATAAGAAAAACTGTTGCAACTCACGTAAGTTGTTCTTTTATCAACCATATTTCTCATCTAGTTAAACAAAATTTAGGTCTGCCAAAATGTTAATGTAGGCTGCAAAACCAGATTGTTTAGATTTTTTCCTTCTTTTCTGTGACAACTTTGTTTTGGCACTTATGGCACTCGTACCACTCTCCGCATGCGGAAGCCGTCAGGCCGACAGCCTTGTCGGCTCTGTAACTTCCGGGTTTAATGTGTTTCTTGATATTGAAAGAGCTTAAGCTAATTTCCATAATCAGCTTTTACTTCTGTAAATTAATTTGTACTTTTATGGATGTCCACTGCAACTTTTCCACAATCAAAGTGTCAAAATCTAACTGATGGTTCTACACAGACAAGTGCATAATCAAATCAAAAGTAAACAAACTTACTCTTTGTTGTGACGAATCATGCTTGGTTCCTTGAATATGTTCTCTTATGGTCAGGTGACAAACAGTATCTGCTGGGAAGGAGAGAAACACAATATATTCTGACATAAGTAGTTTAAAAAGTCAAACTTCTTTTTTTATTATGAATCTTTAAATTTGTGCTCCTTCTAGAATCAAGGATCCAACCTGGGCCCCAGGGACAGAACTGGTGTCGTGAGACACATGTCTCACCGTGAATCAACGCAAAGAAAATACTACACCGCCCGTCAAGCACCTCAAGATGCTGTGCGATCAGCTTGCACCATACAGTCACTGCTTGTTCAGGTAATGGTCAGCTAGAAATTACTACAATAATAAAACTTAACTTTGGTATTTGGAACAGCTAATCTAGCACAACACTCTTAAAAAGAGAATGAAAATTATAAATCAAAATTAAAATACCTTTTGTTGAGTTTCGCAAAGTTAAAAATGTAATTCAAAACTTCATAAAATGTATCATACAATTATGAAACAACTTCCGGGAAAATTTAACCCGAAACATAATAAGAAAAACTGTTGCAACTCACGTAAGTTAAAAATCAGGTTATCATTTTATTTATCAAAATCACAGGACCAAGTGAATGACCATGTGTATGATCCTCCCCAGCAAGTAAGTAAAATTCAATAATATTTAACAAACAAGTTCTTTGGCAGCATTATGTCTTGTGTTGAGTAGGCTACTGCACCATACAGATTGAGTTTTCTTGATAATTGGTGTTTACCTCAAATAAATAAAATGGGTTACCTTACACTGTGATTGTTTTACTGTAAATTCAGTGGAATCGGTGGCCAAAAAGAATTTTCTGCCCAGTTTGTCACCGCTCGTAGCCATCAGTCATAATATTAAGCATAAATCTGAAGCAATCAATACCTATTTTATTGCCAATCATTACAATAAAAAAAAAAAAAAAGGATATAAAAAAAAAAAAAAAGGATATAAAAAAATTATTTATTTATAAAGTAAATTTACTCTCTCTCTGTGTAATTTTGTTTCGCTATTGCACCTTAGAATTAAATCATCATTTGAAAATTCATTTATTCATTTTCTGTATGAAGCCATAAAATGACAGACACTTTTAAAATTTATGTAATAGTAAATTATTTATCTTTTTCAGAGGTGAGTGGACCTTCCAAGATTTTAAAAACATCTACCCCCCAATGGTATTTAACGAAATGTATTGTTTTCTTTTCTTTTTTAAATTTTGACACTATTTGTTATTTTTAATTTCAAATAATCACAGTACCATCATGTGGAAGAGCCCCCTCAGCGAGTGAGTAAAATCTAACAATCATTCAAAAATACTTGATTGTATTGCGCCAACCAGAATGAGTTTTCTAACATTCTATTTAGGTTTATCATAGAGTTTCCTATTTTTAAATTGGAATCAGTTGCCACAACTCCATTATATAAAACATCAAACTGTCCAGGGTTTTTATGAATAATCTTTACAAACAATTTTATTGACAATGTCATGTGTGTTGAGTACTGCACCATAGACTTTACATTGTAATTTGTCTGGTATCGTTGGTGTTTACCTCATATAAATTAAGAGGGAAAACATAACAGGTCCTATTAACAATGGGATAGTTTTACCGTACCTTAAGTGAAGTTAGTGACCAAAGAAGAACGTTCGGCCCAGTTTGTCATCGCTTGTAGCCACAACTCCAACAGTCAGAATATTAAGCATCAAACTGAATCAATCAATATCTGCATTATTACCATTCATTAAAAAGAAATGAAAAGAGAAATTTGTTAACAAAGTAGAAAACTCTCTCTGCAGGTTCTTCTTGACAGATACCTACAAGATATCTCTCTCCAACAACAATTGCCAGAATCGGTAAGAATACATCAGAGTGTTACTTAAACTGTAAAACTTTCTAAAAACCTAAACACACCTAAGAAAGAACTCTAAAAACATTTGTAAATTTGTTTGGAATTCTGCTTTAAAAAAATACTTAATGATGCTCCATTTGTTTGAACACCATATCTGGATAAACGTTATTTAATTTTAAATTTGTATGTAATCATTTTGTTTAAACAGGAAATCCCAGGACCTAGCAGGTCACAAGAAAACATAACTGTGAGTATATACACATTCATCACTGAATACATTAATCTTTGGGGGAATGTGTGTGATACTTGCAGGGAAGTATTTATAGATGTATTATTAATGACTTGTCATATGGTTCATTAGGAAGCAACATCATTTACCAGCTTTCTGGAAGAAACAACATTCTGTGGACTGAAGAAAGTAAGTATAACCATAATCCACATTAAGATTTTTTACTAAGATGGAAACCTTGAACAATACAACACCATACATGACATATCGTCATGTGCCCTAAGAGGGTGGTAAGGCTCTACACCACCCAATTTGACTAGCCATGATTGATATTAAAGCGCGGCGCCCGAGTATCATCATAATGCTCATGACAACCTTTTTAATGATACGTTCTAAGCCCAGTTCGCTTATCAATGGATGCACTGTCATGATATGTATAAAACTTAGTGGCTCGCTTATAAATCAATGTGACTATGCAAAAACTGTTGTTACGTCCTTCTTCTAGGCACATGAAGTACTTTTTCCAGTAACAGAGGGCCATAAGCAATGAAATTACATCTGACAAAACAAATACTGTTACATTTTTGTTGCTAGAATTAACCCAAAGTTATTTTTTCCCATGCCCGTGCTGAATTTATACTTCCTATAATGACCTGTGAATAGCAGAAAATCGATCAAACCTTCACGCAGTTTTCTTGAAACATAATTTTGCACATTAATTGATTATGCCATTCTTCCGGAGATTCAACAATATGGTCTAATATCAAGATTCTTAACCTTCTCTGTTTGCATAAATCTTGTTGCATCAGTGCAATCCATTCTATTCTTCATCATTTAATTGTTTTGCAGCAAGACCCAAATGCAGCACGAGCATCCCCATCAACCAGTGGCAGGCATGTGGAAATACCAGCAGCAGCCTCTTCAAGTAGTGTCACACAGCCGGTAAGAGCATGCATATACACAGGTTAATACATTTGAGCAATACATGTATTTGAAGTGTTTAGCCAAAAAACTGTTTTAAATAAGGGAATAAAAGAGTGGCGACGAGTTCTTCAACGGCCGTTTAAAACCGGCAGGGTCGTGGCCTTTATCGCAGGGCCACGACCCTGCCGGTTTTAAACGGCCGTTTAAGAACGAGTCACTACTCTTTTATTCCCATTCAAAAATGCCCTTTTGTTAAAAAGTGAAAGAATAAGGAAAAAAGGAAAATAAGGTAAAAAAGAAAAAAGACAATCTGTTAAGCAAATTTTTGAAGTTTGTACTTTTTCAAAAACTGATGTAAAATTCTGTTTTGAGCGCGTTGGGTTGTGTGTACGCGTACGCGCGTACGTACAAAAAGATTACGCGCGGGTACTAATAGCTATGTATTGCGTTCCGCGTAAATAAATTGGCGTAAATGAGCTTGTGCGCCCAATACGCGAAGCCAGCCGGTCTTAAACACTGGTCTTTATCAGTCGTTTAAACACCCCCACTTATGTGCTCTCCACCAATAAGAATAGCGAAACTGTCTGGCGTATTTATGAATGTACCTTTTTATTATTATTATTTTAACTGTAACCCTTTTTTATGATTTTCTTTTCAGGAAGAGTCCACTTTGGCCATGCCAATCCACACTAGGCAGCCGGTAAGAACATAAAAATATGCTTTTATGAGTTATACAAGAAGTTAATGTAAATTCCAAAGTGCGTCATTCATCTTTACTGCGGTCAAGTTTGCTTGAAGATAAATTTGTTATTTCGGCCGAGTTGGATATGGGACGCAGAAGCGCTATATTTGTCCGTATTCCACTTGCGCTTGTGTGAGAATCTATAATATTACAAGCACAGATTCAGAAGATTGAGTTAATTGAGCAATGGGAAATGTATATGTAGAATGAAAGGTTAAGAATGAGTTGAGTGGATATGGGTAGTAGATGTGAGATTTGGGCAATACCTTTGTAGTGTTGTAGTCTGTTTAAAGGATCGACTGTGAGGAATGTAATGGAGCTTGACTTGCAGCTACTCTGAAGCAAGCAACATAGAATTGTCCGTGGAGCATTGTTTTCAAAAGGTGGATGCCTGCACAAACATAATAATAAAGATATTTTTTATTATGCAAAGAACTGGGCAAAATTTAAGTAAAATTTTTCCTGTAGTGCTAAATTTTTCAACCTCTTTGTCCTCCGAAATCACTTCAGGCTGTGCACCAAGAACAAAGTAAATTTGATTCTAAGTACATGAATAACTTTGATAAGGTGGATTTCCAAAATGACTACATGTATTTGACATTATTTTTCTTGTTGATGTTATAAAGGTTATAAAGGTGATCACAAAAAGATCTCTTTTCACAGCTGAACAAAAGAAACTTCTTCTGAGTAAATTTAATGTTCTACATGCCAAGGAAAGGTCCCTGCCAGGAAAAAAGAGAACAAAGAAAGACCTGGTATGTGTTTAATTTGTTTTAAATGAAGGGCATAACACTTGTTTGCAGTGCTGGAGGACTTGAGGCCGGTCTCAAAATTGAGACCGGTCAAAGGTCCTTTTTGTTTTGTACTCAAAGTCGATCTTGGAGCACTGTGATTCATACTTGGACTAGACCCTGGGAATCCGCGTGACTTGTCTCGAGCCCGGGGAAAAACAGGGAAAACATGCCACTTGATGGTAACCATGTAAATCATTGATAATTTAAACAAAAACATTCCTGTAGATGCATTACCTATGGCAGATGCATATCAACCATGGAACCTGTGTCTTAAAAATATGTGTTTAAATCAGGCAAATTTGATCACTTGTCTGACAGTAACGGCCAAAATTGCAGAAATGTTCCATACAAACCGTCGGAAGGACCGATGCTTTTGATTGTCACAGCTAACCTTTACAGGAATATGAAATGAGGGACTGGGACTCAGACAAAATGGAGTTTCAGACATGTCAAGGACTCAGGTACGGACTCGGGACACAGACAACAGGGACTCGACTACAGCACTGCTCATTTGGTTTTGTGCCTCCAAGTATCAATAAGGGAATATAAATTTGATTTCCAACTAAGTTTACAACTCCAGCTAATGGTGATTTAAGACCATGTTTTCTAGGTTCCACATGTTCTACAGTAGCTCTTGAAATTAAGAGTTCTCCAATTTATTTGAGATGTTTCAGAATACTTGTTTAGTTTCAAAAGATTAAGTAAAGGAGCGAAAATTCAGGCTACTCTAAAAAAAAATTGTAATAATGCATATGGAAACCTTTGGGGAACTAAGCCTGCGAGGGTTTCCTTCACGTTGTATCCCAATGGAAAAACTGCCGATCGTCTTTTTGAGAATATCTTTCAATATCTCTTAGTTCTAGTAGCATAACGAAGCTAAGATACTATACTTTCATAAAATATTCAATAGAATGAAGTCTTTAATCATTTAGGCTCGCTAATTTCATGATAAATATCGCATTTTCCATCAAAATCGGGCTCATTTCCTGTGTAAAATCCTTTTTTGCACAGTGACTCCCGACTTCAACTCATTATAATAATAAATTGCGCCATCACACGGCTTAGTTCCAAAAAGTGTATCTTCAGCAAGTCTTTGCTGAACTAGTCATGTAACAATCATTTTGATTGGTTAAGGATAACACTCGCCCATCTTTCTTGAAAAAAAAAAACCATTGAAATTTGGCGTTAGTTGGGACCGTGGCTCGGAACGACTAGTCTTTTCACGTGTGTGATGAAGTGCATGCTTCCGGTAGGCGCGCTCACGTACACACACACACACACACACCACATATACATACACGTCGTAAACAGGATGTTAAGAGTGTATGTAAGACTGGACAGGAGACTACAAAATCCAGCTTGTTTATTGAACGGTTGGATAGTTCTCCACAGAGCACAGGGGATTCCAAGGTCATTGTGTGGTGCAGCTTGAGCTGACAAAATCCAGCTTGTTTATTGAACGGTTGGATAGTTCTCCACAGAGCACAGGGGATTCCAAGGTCATTGTGTGGTGCAGCTTGAGCTGTGCGTTTTCATAGGGTCCTTTTGGCACAAAAGGTTTCCATATGATACTGCTCTTGCAAATCTATCAGTTATATAACACCAAAACATAATTCTTATTTTTCTCACAAACAATATTTCAGGTACGTGAACTCTACAATAATGAACTGCCAGCTTTAAGGGCAAAGTACACACTTCTCCAGGTGTATGATCGCCTGCGGGGCCTTTTGAAGACCCAGGAGGATGAATTTAGGATGGAAGATGAGTGAATCCACATTGCGTGCGCTCCAATTCAATTAATTGCAAGTGCAACGTCATGTACCGGTAGTGCATTGATAGCCATACTTATTGTGTTCGTTAGGAGTATGTTTACTTGTTGATGGCGTAAATTTGTTGTTGCAAGCTGTGTACTGTATGTATTTTTACTGTATGTGCATGTGTGAAGGAAACCGGGACGTTCCGTGCGACGAAACTTTATTAAATTTTACTTGCACAAAAGCTGCAGTTTTATTGTAAAATGTTTTCCAAATAAAACTGCAGCTTTTGTGCACTAAAAGGTAGCCTCTTCAGTTAAAAAAAGTCAGAGTTCTGTAGTACCGTTGCGAATATTTTTGACTAGCCAGCCGGACCACTTGGCAAGGTGTTTCAGCTGGTCCGCCGCCGTTTCAACTGGCATTTGGCTAGCGGACCACTGTAAGGTCGAACCCTGGTGTATTTGAATATTGTTTTCATGTCTGTGAATATGTCATAAAAGTATTTAAATTTAAAACATTATTGTTTTTATCCCTGTACATAAGCATTTCATCTTTTTAGTACACTGACAAATAATGAAGTTTATCTCAACATGAAATGGAGTTCAGCTGAAGATTTAAAAATAAACTTGCTTGCTTGTTTTAAATCTTTTTTTGCAATTTTGCAGATGTATATGAACATAAGATCAAATGAATTACATGTATTGGAAACAAATTTTTAGTCAACTGTACCATTTTATACATACTTGTCATGGGCAAGACATTCTAATGTTATTTCATATTTGTCCAAAGGTTAGGTTCATGACTCACCTCATATACATATAATGTATTGCTTTGATGGGTTTGTAGCCAAACACACTGCAAGGCTAGGGTTAAAAGGAAAAAATAAATTGAATGATGCATATATTGAGTAATGAATGTTAGATTTGAATACAAATGAAATTTTATGATAATTAATATGAACAAAAATGAACCTCCTATTGATAGATAATCCATTAACAAGACCAGTCACTTTTTAATGTTTGTGGCAAAATAAAATGAGCTTTTTAAGAAGATGAAGCAGAATTAAGAAGATGAAGCAGAAAATGTAATTGATTTCTTATTGCACTAGTTTGTTTTATTGACTGGGTAGTGTTGATTTGGCGGTAGAGGTTTATAATAACCCATTTGTGTCTTAGATTTGAATAACGTCTGTACTATGACAATTGCTTAGTCACAAGTTACCACCTAAAGTTGAATTCCTCAGACTAAAGAGTTCCTACTTTGTATGTCACATGATTCGAGTCAAGCTCTTGCAAAGTTATATAAAAGACGGTGAACACCCATACACAATTTTGATTGAATGATTGTATATGGAAAATGTACCATTTGCTAATTTTTAATGAGCAGAAATATGTTCAGCAATATTTTCTGCTTTAGTAGCTCTATGAAATTGGGCCCAGGATTTGCCCATCTGGAGGTTGCTAGACAAAAAGCTTGCCAAAAACCATTTGAGACAGCAACTGTCTCTTTAGTCCGAGGAACTAAAATATCATAGTAAAATTGTGACCACTCAATGTAGTGTACCAGACATTATTCTTATCTTACTCGCAAATGGCTTATTGAGACATTATTTAAGGGAAAACATACCTGCTTTTGGTATATCCTTTAATGACTTTGTTGCAGATACCTTCTTGTTGAACTACTCCCTATTTATAACATCATCTTGTCATTCATGAAGGGAGAGAAGAGCAAAACAGAAATCAGCAAATAACTAAGTGTCCTTGACAAATGAAAAGACCAGGTCAGTATTAATTCATGTATATGACGTTGACACGTAAAAGTGTTCACGCCTTTACAAATCCTAAAAAAATCTTGTTCAATGAGCATGTTTACAAATCAAAGACAGATTTGAGGTACTTTTGGTTTTCGTTTATTATAGTTATTACAAACTGGAAATGTGAAAGTCATAAATGATGCAAATAAATCAGCCAAAAACACTAAGATGTAAATATGTACCACACTTCTCTAGGGTGTCGCAAATAGATATGTTACTCACTGAAATTCACAACGCTCCTAAATTATTTTCATCTTTGTCCTGCAACACTACGTTATTAAAAAAAAAAATAAAAAATATGCACTCATTGATGGCAAGAGGATGGTGGCAGCAGAATCAGCTCAGGATGTTCCAGTTTCCAGCCCCGCGACGTGGACGCTTCTGCTATGGGGCCATTCAAAGTCTTACTGATAAAAAAGAACTAACTGGCTTTTGGCCTTGTTTTCCATTTTTCATGTTGGCTATAGACCATGTGAATGTCACTAAGGAAACTCTAAAAAGCTTATTTGCACATGATCACTTGGTCACTGCTACTTTCCTCAAAAACTTCTCAACAACTGAAAAGGTATGACCCTGGCTGATGTTTTAACTAGAGCTCAAGTGTTTGTCAAAAAACACAGAGCTGTTCCATGTTGTTTTGCTTCGATTTAGCGCTTCAAAGCTTTAAAGTTGGTCTGATTTCAAGATATAAGACTCTTGACCTTTGACAGGCCTTTGAGACAACATCTACAACTACAAGATAACAAAATTATCAAAGAATCACGTAGCCAATATGCCTCACCAATTGTGCTCGTTCGGAAGAAGAACGGCAGCCTACGGATGTGCATAGATTATCGTACACTCAACACTCGCACGATCCCCGACCAGTATGCCGTGCCACATATACAGGAAGCCATTGATTGTTTGAATGGCAGTAGCTGGTTTTCAGTGATTGACTTGAAGTCTGGTTTCTATCAAATTCCCATGCGTCAAGGAGAAGACGGCCTTCATCTGTCCTTTTGGTTTTTATCAATTTGAGCGAATGCTTCAAGGAGTGAAAGGTGCCCCTGCAACATTCCAAAGACTGATGGAAACTTGTATGTCAGGGATGAACATGGCCGAAGTCCTTGTATACACGGATGATCTCATTGTTTTCGGCCGCACGCTAGATGAAATGGAAGAATGACTGATGAAAGTACTCGACCGACTTGCTGAGTTTGGACTCAAGGTATCTCCAGAGAAGTGTCAAGCAAGTCCGCTCTTTCCTCGGTTTTGCTGGTTACTATCGTCATAAAGTAAAATACTATAATACTTTTTATAAATACTTTTTACTATCGTCAGAAGTAGTTTAAGAATGTCTGTGAGTTGACATAAGATCATAACCAGTGCCGTCACATAAATGATCAGCACTGGTGTGTTTAGCAGTGGCAGTGCATGCAGTATAGCTTTATGTTAAAAAATGTTTAAACTTAAAATATAAAAAAGAATGGATAACAGTTGTTAGTTATGAAGTTGCAAGGCTTACCCTCAACTTCGGTTGTTTTGCGTAAATCACTTCTTAAGGTATGACTAGCAGTGGTTTGAGTCCAGTATTGAGTTTACTAGCTAGTACAACTTGTGCCGTCATGGGTATGACTAGCGTCATGGGTATGACTAGCAGTGGTTGGAGTCTAGTATTGAGTTTACTAATGAGTACAACTTGTGCTGTCAAGAATATGAGCACAACTTGGGCAGTCTCTATGATTGCAATAATATAACAATAATTTTAACACATTATGCATGACTCACCCTCTGTGATGTGTGTTTCTTTTCCGCTCAAAGAAAACTTCAATATTTTATTCATGATCTCATGGAGTGAACCACCTGAAATATGTTAAATATTAACATTTAGTCAATGTGTCACAAAAATTGAGAAAAAAATTGGGCTGAAAAGATGTATGACTAGCAGTAGTTTGAAAGTGGCTGTGAGTTCTTCTTTCGAGTCCATCATCTACTCTTCAAATGTTTGGCCAGGATTGGGCACATCTCACAGCCTTCTCGTTTACTGCCATCAGGTCTTCAAGGCAGCTCAATGATCCCCAAGGGCTGAGCATCGTAGTTGGTTTGGCAGTCTTTTTAAGAATGACATTAGTCTCAATTTTGATTGAGGTCACAGAGGAGGTCAAGGGTTAACTTCCACTGAAGTGTCAGTGCCATGACATCTTCGGTTTTTATGTTACAACAAAACCAACTGGTTAAGTGACATTCAAAGAGGCTACTGACCTGGTCACCCCATGGGTCAATGACCCTTGGCCTCCTCTGTAACCCAGCCAAGTATCTAGGTCGTGACATGTTTACCTGTTAAATAAATCATTAAAAACGTATAAACACATGATCCAAATGAGGCACGACCTCAATTTTGATTGAGGTCACAGGTGAGGTCAAGGGTTAACTTCCACTGAAGTGTCAGTGTCATGACATCTTTATATGCAGTGGCACTGACGTCCTACCAGGGCTACCCACTAACCAGACTACAAACAAAACGTGAAAATAGTACAGTAGGACTACCGAAATTAAATTATTATTTTTTAAATAAAAAACTCAATTCAACTATCAAAAAGTGCTCAAATAAAATGAAAAGAAACTTTGCATAGGTTAGCTGGACAACTGTTGTTCATGATCAACTGTGTCTCGTATCACTACCGAAATTAAATTTAAAAAAAAATCAATTCAACTACCAGTACCACCTAGCCCTGGTAGTGGCACTGACGTCCTGGGTATAAAGAGCCTTTACAATACGAACACAATTTTAGGTACAAATTTTTCATATTTTTACCTGATTTGAGAAGCTGAAACTCCATTCATATACATGTATTCTTGGTTTCCATAACTACACTTTTTATGAGTTCACAACTGACAAATACATCCATGGGTGATATTATTTCCGAAAATAGGTCAGAGTTGTGTACTGGCGTTGTGAGCATCGTGTACCAAATGACCGTTAAAGCTCATGTGCGCGTGCGCGTGCGCATGCGCGACATGCATAGCAACCTGACCGACTAACGCATGCGCGTAAGCATTCTCAAGCGGTTCACAAGCTGTCAGTTTAGGCTGTCGCAACAAATGCGTCAATTTCCATTTTATTTCCACAATAATGTCATCCAAGGATAAAATTTACAATTCTAAATAGAGCCAGCGTAAAGTTCAGGACACAAGGAATATGTGAGTCAAGTTTTAGCTTCCTCAAAGTCAAATAGGTAAAAATATTTTTTTTTGAATTTATAAATTTTTTCGCAATGGCAGAGCCCCCATATCCTGGACCCTCTCGTTGTATGCAACGGAGGGTCCAACCTGGGCTACATACAGTGTACCACCATGACCATAACCACTAACCAGACTACTACAAACAAAACGTGAAAATACTATAGTAAAAAATAGTAGAGTAGGCCTACAGCCGCCTAAACTACGGGAAAATACGGTTATATTTATAATTAAATGTCTGAAATAATCTCCCCAAAAATAGTAAACTATATGTACCCTTGTGTACTTCAAACAATTTTTGTAAAAGGAATGGTGGGTTACGGGAGATACGGTTAATAGGAATAGTCCTGCCTCCAAAATGGGATGGATGAATCATGATGGAGGAAGTATGGATGAATGGTGTATCGTAGACGTGCCAGTAACTGGGGCGCTGTACTCCTTTTTTCGAAATTTTGACATCATCGGTCGACCGATGATGTCAAAATTTCGAAAAAAGGAGTACAGGCTGTACAGCGCCCCAGTTACTGGGTCTACTAGGTGTATCGTTGGTCAATGTTGTTGGTGCTTGGTCATGGTGGACTGAATAATCCTTAAAAATACCCCACAGAATGCACAATCAAGGCATTTTTATAATCAAATGGATGCTACATGACAAATTGTAATCATTTTAATTTGTTAACAGAATGAAAACAAAAGCAAATACGGAATTTGTGTTTGGAAAACTGGGGAAAACTCGCCCACACGTGTGTGTCAGACGCGCCGCCATCTTGAAAGGACTATAACAGCATAGAATTAGAAAGTTCTTGAACGAGGACGCGCAACCCCCCATTTACACAATCCCCTCATTTACAATTTTGTAAAAGGGGGGATTATTGAAAATGCCAATCCCCATATTTACAAAAATAGTTGTAAACTAGACTTAACTTTTTGTTGTATAACAAAAAGAAGGTGTTCGGAATGACGTTCAATTTGGTAGTAACACATCCCAGTTTGAATACATGTAAGCTACATTTCAGCTTGACCAAGCATACTACTCAGTATATAGGTCTTGAACCTGCACCTTTAAGGTGACGTTTTGGATGTAACATATCCCAACTTGGATACATGCAAAGTTTCAGCTTGATTACCAAAGTCGTTCTGTACTTATAAATCTTGTAAGAACTAGCAGTGGCTCAAATTTAATTGAAAAAATTGGTAAACATGGTGACTCTGTTAGAAATTTGTACGATAAGTTTTTATCAAAAGTTAGTGAATGAGTCTATTTAGAAACAATTAAATTATTCCACAACTACTTTCACAAGAGTTTCTTCCTTCCATTGTTTAAACCCAATAAAGTTATAACTTTTTCCGTGCAATTTGGACTTTATGTATTACATACTGACATGACTGAAGTACCTACTCAAATCACGCATAGAACTGAAGCAGCACAGTGACCTAACTATGTCCCGAGTTTACATTAATCCACTAATCCCAAAATGTATGTAGCGCCCGCTAGAGTTGACTTTTGAATTGCGAGTTTATTTACTTAATTGGTGTTTGGACGACCATTGGATGGAAGTATAATGTTTCTTGATATGATCGGCTGGTTCCCTTTACTTGTTTTTATAATGATCACATAACAATTATGAAATAATCGTGTACGATTTTTTTCACAACAATGCTTACATGTTTAGAATGATAGAACATAAGAATCAAGTGTTTGACGGGCGCGGGCATCGATCTGCATGCTAGTTTCCATGGTAGTCGCTTTGGAATCAAAACCCAATATTTTTGAATGATTATCCACTTGATTACAATCCTAAAGATGTTATTCAAAATAATAAATAAAGCTGCCACACTTCCTGTGTATACGAATGCAACAATTAAAAAGTCGTTATTTATCGACAAAATTGGACCTGAGTATTTCCCTTCTTTTCTCAGTCTTATTTTGCACGGCCGGGAGAGGACAATATTAATCGGTCAAAAACTGAAGTATAACAAGGCACTTCCTGTTTCAACCGGAAGTAGAGGTAACGTAATGTCACACACACAATACAAAAATAAGACCTAAATTAATTTGGTATAATCCCGCAAAAAGCAACCTACGGTCTCATGTCCGTGATTTGATATGGAATTTCAAACATTACAAAATTAATATTTAAAAACCTTGTAATTTGACATCCGATGAAGTCATGATGATATCACTGCAGCGGTGTCATCTACCTATGCATATCTAACTATGTGTGAAGATTAAAGTTTATGCGAGCTTAGGAAGTGTCTTTTTTTTATTGGACAATCTTGAGGGAAAAGAAGACGACGAGATATGAATTCATGAAATGTTCAACTTTTGGTTAAAAAGCACACGATCAAAAGCATAGCATTTGTTTGTTAACGAGGTTTGCATGGACGGCTGTTTTAGAGACTAACAAAGCGTATTGTCAAAAGCAGGTTGCGCGAACCTTGAACAGAGACTAGACCACAAGCATGTTTGATGGACTTTGAACCTTGCGGATGATTTGCTCAACGTATACACACACACTACGTGATAAAAAACAGTAAACTGGTTTAGTTCGCGTAGTGTGTGTGTGTAGCCCGTGGTTTGACAGCGGGTCAATAAATACACGTAATAATTGGTCAATATTTCAAATATTTGTAAAAAAAAAAGGAATGACGTCATCATGTTGTTTCTTTAGATTTACATATTCAATATCACTGTCTTTCAACATGTCAAGTTTCAACTCAGTCAAACTTGTGGTTTTGTAAATACCCGGCTTCAAAAGGTAAACCTTTAAGGCGATACCACGTGACACACGATGACGTCATCAATCTAAAACTTCACACTTTTATGTTGTCTGCATGAAGGTCATCATGTATACCAATTTAGAAACGATTATCATAAACTTCGCCACAGACATCTAGTAAAAGTGTATTTTTAAATGTTTTCAACCTGCCGCTAGAGGGCGCTCTTGACTTTTATGACGTCACTTGTCTTATTTTTTTAAACCAGACTCTTGCTCGACTATAACACCGTTAAAAAAAACTTCAAAAAGTGTGCCACTTTTAAATTACAAGGCACTTCCTATTTCTTCCTGTTTCGACCGGAAGTAGAGGTCAAGTTATGTCACGCACACAATAAAAAATGAAGACCCATTATTACCTCTATATAATCCCGCAAAAAGTAACCGACGGTATCTTCATCTTGATTTGATATGGATTTTCAAAGATTAAATTTTTTAATTTTAAAAACCTTGTAACTTGACACCTGATGACGTCATCATGACGTAAATGAAACGGTTTCGTCTCCTAATGGTTATCTAACTATGGTAGAAATAGAAATTTTAAGTGTATACGAGCTTGGGAAGTGTGCTTTTGTTAGCGGACAAGCGGCGAAGAGAAGAAGAAGAATCTGAAGAAGTAAAACAAACAACTAGACATAATTTTTTGTTGGAAACAAAAAAGAGGTGTTCGGTGTGACCTCGTGTTTCAAAGAAATGTTATAAACATGTCTGTGTATTAAATATTGTATACTTTTATAGAGTCTTTAGAATGGTGGTTCTAAAGATTTGACCAAACTTTTTGGATGTAACACATTCCAGCTTGAGTACATGCAAAGTTTTCATTTGATCACCAAAGTTGTTCTGTACATATAGATCTTGTAATACACTACCTTGGTGGTGACATAACATGAAAATCGATGACGTCGTGAAAACGTCACTCCACGTTATATCCTTGTAGGACCTTCCAAGTCTCATGCAAAATGAAATTTGACTATAGCTTGCTTTGTACTGAAGATATGTACCAATTGGTCAACATTTCTAAAATTTGTTTTAAAAAAATTTGATGACGTAATCAAGTATGTCACTCTAGCTTTAAGTAGTCAATATAATTGTCTATCAACATGCCAAGTTTCAACTCAGTCAAACTTGTGGTTTTGTAGATACACAGCTGCAAAAAGTAAACCTTTAATGCGATACCACGTGACACACGATGACGTCATCAATCTAAAACTTCACACATATGTTGTCTGCATGGTCATCATGTATACCAATTTCGAAACGATTATCATAAACTTCGCCACAGACATCTAGTAAAGTGTATTTTTAATTGTTTTCAACCTGCCGCTAGAGGGCGCTCTTGACTTTAATGACGTCACTTGTCTTATTTTTTTAAACCAGACTCTTGCTCGACTATAACACCGTTATCCACTTGATTACAATCCTAAAGATGTTATTCAAAATAATAAATAAAGCTGCCACACTTCCTGTGTATACGAATGCAACAATTAAAAAGTCGTTATTTATCGACAAAATTGGACCTGAGTATTTCCCTTCTTTTCTCAGTCTTATTTGCGGAAGTAGAGGTAACGTAATGTCTTACAAAAATAAGACCTAAATTAATTTGGTATAGGGTAAGTTGGGGTAAATGGAACACTTTAGACTTGATTTCAAGTCTGAGATCGCGGTTATTTCTCTGCATCAGCCCACAAAATTTCCCCCGCAGAATGGCTATCACGCGGTCTCAGCTCGCAATCTCAGACATGACCCCCTTGTGTATACGGGATATTCATTTATTCACAACTGACATTTACATAACAACACTATGCCAGAGAGATGGCCAATCAGGAGGCCACAAAACTCCTGTTGGTTGCGTCTATTCCCAATAGGTTATAATCACTTCAGCATTTTCTGTAAAATCGATTGAGTCATTGTTTTTAATTTTTATAGTACGTATGCTATTTCTAATTTATACATAAAATAATACTAGATGTATTATTAAAATATTGAAAAATAAACATAACAAATAACCTGATCCCTACTAGACGAAAAACTGTGTTCCCTTTATTTGAATGGAATCGTCTAATGATTTTCCCAACGTTTTTATTTATTTTGAATTTAAAAACTAGAATCACTTTGGGTTTTTTGTTTCCAAACTGTAAGTTGAATCACTGAGCAGAGGCAGATTAGTTACATGTGCATCAATGATGTATTTCTGTACTATATCCCGTGGTATAAACGGTCAAGTTTGAATGTGCATTTTATTGACGGCTTCTGGGATTCTGACCAATCAGAGTGTTCCGTCCACTTTTGGACTAATTCGCCATAGGGTGTGTACAAACCGAAAAACAATGTTCCCAAGTCTGTGATCGTAGGTTAAAGACGGAGGTTAATCCACAAGAGGGCGCTATTTCAGGCAATTATGTATTGGCTATCAGGTAGACTAAAAACCACGAGCACAGACTTGGAACCAAGTCTAGGAACACTTAAGCACTTAAATCCCTGTTTGCGCTTTATGGGGCAATTGTGACTACGGTTTTTTGTATTCAGGTATTGGAAAATACATTTTAGAAAGTTTCTTGGAGCAATTAAATGTAAATTATGACATTATATTCTGAAGAGAGGCCCAAAATAGCGAGGCTCTAAATGTTCCATTTACCCCGACTGATTGGGGTAAATATTTGTATGCACACAAAGACAATATTTGTATATTTTAGATAACATTTAATTGATAACATCATCTTAAAATTGTTGGAAAGTACTATTAACACTGTGTGTTGGTTATTCATAAAAGAAATTAAAACCAAACTCGTACCCAAGTCCATTACTCCAAAAATTAATGACCATAACAACTTACGCAAAGTATTTGTATTGGGTGGAAAAACGTAATGAAGAAAATGTTTCTCTTCAAATGATTGGGTTTTTTCTTTCCAAAATTACGTAAAAATAATCAGAAAACAGACAGGCTAAATCTCTTTTTAGAAAATGTGGTGGCTCTGAGAACAGCCGATTTGTTGGTTGATGGCAATTGTTTCACATCGGCGGGCCGGTCAGGTGTTTGCAGGCGGACAGCAAGCCCGAAGTCTTGAGGTCCCCTGAATGGTAACGGTCCCACGTCAGCTTGAATGTTGGCCCTTGTACTGCCTTGACCTGCTTCCGCTGGTATCCACTGTAGTTTGGACTCCTTTTTCAGCCGTACCTGCACAGTGACCAATAAATATAGTATTATTGTACGTTAGACGGTATGAATTGACTTGGGTATGAGTTGGCTTGAGTGCGAGTTGGCTTGGGTACGAATTGACACTTGGGTGCGAGTTGACTTGGGTGCGAGTTGACTTGGGTGCGAGTTGACTTGGGTGCAAGTTGACTTGGGTGCGAGTTGACTTGGGTACGAGTCACCTGGGTACGAGTTCACTTGGGTACGAGTTCACTTGGGTACGAGTTCACTTGGGTACGAGTTCACATGGGTACGAGTTTACCTGGGTACGAGTTGACCCGTTTTGATTAAAGACACGTACACGTCATGGCCATAATTGTACTATACGACTGGCGTTCTGGCGTTCCAATACCCCATATGACTGGCGTTCCAATTACCCCATAAATAATGCACCTATCAATTGTAAGACGGACCTTCGGACCCCCGGGGATAGTGCGTCACTTGCAATAGTGAGGCCAGATTTCGGGGTCCACGGACGCACACCTGCGTCCTTTTCATGACGAACCATCCACGTATTTTGACGCTGTAAATGGTGATTTGTTGACGCACCATTTGAGGGAAACGACTCACCACGGACGCACACATGACGGACATAAATTGCGACAAACAAATCGAGCCCGCGCGCACGTACGTCCCGCTCGCATGATTGGTGCCAGCTGGCTTTGTGCGATATGGTTGGGCATGAAATCAGCGAAAACCACGCGCTGAGCATGCATCATGCAGCGGCGGGGCAGGTTTGAATAGACTTGAATAAGTCGCTAGTTTGGCTGTGCCATAAAACACGGCGTTGGCGTAATCAGAGGCATTGCGTGAAGTGTTTGGGTTTGAAGTAGTCCTGCGCGCGGGGGGGAGGCGAACTAAACCCGGCCAATTAACGACCTAATTCAAGTCTATTTTACATGTGGCCGCGCTGCAATGCGCGATTTGTCCACCTTTCAGCAGCAAGCTGCTGGCCGGGCGCTATGTGCTGAACGATGGGGCGAGTGTGTGATCATGGAGGAAAGATCAAGAACGGAACCACAATCAGCATGGTGTCGACGTAAGTTACATTGCGTTTTGCTTTTTTTCAAAATTATATCTCATTAATATTAATGATCATTTTTAATTATGAAATCACAAGCGATCTGCAGAAGGTTTCATTTCAAGCAAAATGCCAGTATTGTTAAGGAAGCCGTGGTAGGCCCTCCGGCTACGCCATCGCGATCGGCGAATACATACTCGTAGTCATTGTGTACAATGACGCACCCAAGAGCGATGTTGTGACCCACCAAAGTTGGATGTGACGCACCCCCTGTGTCAGATTGTGTCTGACCATTTGCAAGCCATGACGCACTATCCCCGGGGGTCCGAAGGTCCGTCTTACAATTGATAGGTGCATAAACACGTCCCAAATATTTGTAATTTTTCAGAATTTCCTTGTGTATTTATTTTAATCTTTCACTATTAATTAGCTGTTATGCACCCTTTACTCATTACCCAAATCACTGATCAATGATCCTGAACTGTAGCCTCACAGAAGTACCCTTTAAAATGAAGCACCCTTGCCTGAAATAATTTTCCAAAATGGCCGCCCACACAATCATTGTTAACACAAAACATGTCATTTTGGAATAGATATAACAATAACAAATTATGTAATTTAACCATTCTTTCTGATAGGTCTACATCAACAATTTGTTTTTACTAAATCTTTTAAGCCTATCATCATCATGTATGTATGTTTATGTTTTACATTATTCAGCCATGCAAAACTCTGTCAATCGACAATTCTGAAGCCAGTTCCCACATCCCCATAAGCTAAGACAATAGCAGTTTATGCCTTGATTTCTCCCATACAAGCATTCAACAACATGACGACTTCAAATTTTAAGTTTAAGTTACTTAAGTTTTATCATAAGCATGACCAAATTGAACACTTACCTGTATGCAATGAACGTATGATTGACGAAAACCTCAGAAACAAGCTCCAGAATACACGATTTTACACTGTAAATGACTTCCAAACTACACACATCGTTTGTCAGGATTGCCAATAATTAGTAATTATTGAACCAAACAGAGGATGCTCGCAGGATGGGTCAGATTTACGGGGATATTTTCAGTAATAATACGACAAAGATCATTGAAACTGTCCTCCATCTTGAACAATATATGTTTGTTTGTTGTAAAGTATCTCCAGTAAGATTATGATCGCTACACACCAGATCGAATAGCCAAGAAAAAGGCCCACTGTTCCAATTACCCCACTGTTCCAATTACCCCCAGCCTACCCTAATCCCGCAAAAAGCAACCTACGGTCTCATGTCCGTGATTTGATATGAAAGTTCAAACATTACAAAATTAATATTTAAAAACCTTGTAATTTGACATCCGATGAAGTCATAATGATATCACTGCAGCGGTGTCATCTACTATATGCATCTTTAACTATGTGTGAAGATTACAGTTTATGCGAGCTTATAGGAAGTGTCTTTTTTTATTGGACAATCTTGAGGGAAAAGAAGACGACGAGATATAAATTCATGAAATGTTCAACTTTTGGTTAAAAAGCACACGATCAAAAGCCTAGCATTTGTTTGTTAACGAGGTTTGCATGTACGGCTGTTTTAGAGACTAACAAAGCGTATTGTCAAAAGCAGGTTGCGCGAACCTTGAACACAGACTAGACCACAAGCATGTTTGATGGACTTTGAACCTTGCTGATGATTTGCTCAACGTATACACACACTACGTGATAAAAAACAGTAAACTGGTTTAGTTCGCGTAGTGTGTGTGTAGCCCGTGGTTTGACAGCGGGTCAATAAATACACGTAATAATTGGTCAATATTTCAAATATTTGTATAAAAAAAAGGAATGACGTCATCATGTTGTTTCTTTAGATTTACGTTGTCACTATCACTGTCTTTCAACATGCCAAGTTTCAACTCAGTCGAATTTGTGGTTTTGTAGATACACGGCTTCAAAAAGTAAACCTTTAAGGCGATACCACGTGACACATGATGACGTCATCAATATAAAACTTCACACATTATGTTGTCTGCCTGAAGGTCATTATATATACCAATTTTGAAACGATTATCATAAACTTCGCCACAGACATCTAGTAAAAGTGTATTTTTAACAGTTTTCAACCTGCCGCTAGAGGGCGCTCTTGACTTTTATGACGTCATTTGTCTTATTTTGTTAAACCAGACTCTTGCTCGACTATAACACCGTTAAAAAAAACTTCAAAAAGTGTGCCACTTTTAAATTACAAGGCACTTCCTGTTCTTCCTGTTTCGACCGGAAGTAAAGGTCATGTGAGGTCACGCACACGACAAAAAATAAAGACCTATATGACCTAAGTATGATCCCGCATAAAACAACCGCCGGTCTCTTAAGTGTGATTTGTTACAGAATTTCAAAGATTAATTAATTGTTTTCTAAAAACCTTGTAATTTGACACCTGATGACGTCATCATGACGTAAATGAACGGTTTCGTCTCCTAATGGTTATCTAACTATGGTAAAATTTTCAAGTTTATATGAGCTTGGGAAGTGTGCTTTTGTTAGCGGACAAGCGGCGGAGAGAAGAAGAATCTGAAGAAGTAAAAAAAAAAAACGAACAATAACAAGAGGTGTTCCGTGCTGAGTGCACGAACACCTAAAAAACAAACGAACAATAACAAGAGGTGTTCGGAGCTACGCTCCGCTCCGAACACCTAAAAAGTAAGAAAAAAAAAAAAAACGGAACAAAAACAAGAGGTGTTCCGGGCGGAGTGCCCGAACATCTAATGAGGGGATTTCGTGAAAATGCCCATCCCCCTTTTACACAAAACTCACGTATGGCGATACCACTTCTATCTCGCCCATGTCCCACTTCTATCTCTCCCATGTCCCACTTCTATCTCGCCCGTACCACTTCTACCTCGCCCGTACCACTTCCTTCTCGCCCGTACCACTTCTATCTCGTACATCCCACTTCCTTCTCGAAGTGGTACGGGCAAGATAGAAGTGGTACGGGCGAGATAGAAGTCGTACGAAGGCCTACGAGATAGAAGTCGATCGTGTTTTTCAGAATGAAGGAATATTTTTTTCACCATGTCCCTTAGACAGCTTCGTAGTGTACCCATTGCAGTGCCAAGTACCAGTAGGAAATTCTTACCAAAGAAAGAAAAGTTGTGTTTAGTAATAACATGTTGCAGGAGGGATACAAGAGGAGCAGGCAGCAATCCCTTCATCTTGAGGGATGTTGGTGTACAAAGAGGAACACATCAAAAGTACCGATGATAGCTGTGCTGGGGACCTGCTTCTGAATACCTTAGATTTTACGGAGGAAATCTGGAGATTCATGAATATATGATGGAATCTGTGGCATAAGCGGCTTGAGAAAACTGTCAACAAAAAGAGATAATGTTCTCAGTGGGCATGGGGGGGGGGGGGGGGGATCGGGAGCCATTGCCAGATATGGTGGGTCTCCCTGGGTTGTCTGGTTTGTGTACCTTGGGAAGGAGGTAAAATCTTGCCGTTCTACAGTCTTTAGGGGAGAGAAACTTGTGGGCTTTCTTGGAGAGGTGGTCACGGTCATGCATTTCGTCCAGTGTTTGTTGAATCTCCCGTCGGATCAGTGTCAAGGGGTCTATAGTTAGTTTGGTTGTTGAGTTGTCTCATGGCTTCGTCGATGTATTGCTGACGACCCATGACAACAACAGAGCCCTTGTCAGCTGGCCCTTGTCAGCTGGCTTGATGATGATGTCCTTCCGTGCTCGTGGAGTTCTAAGGGTCTGACATTCTTCTCTAGGGACTGAGGTTGTCATGCGTCCTGTGGGTGGAATGATCACTGGGATTAATTTGTGAACTAACAACCTGTATGTAAGTTTCAAGAGATGGCATACGGTTCTTTAGGTGGTACCCATTTACTCTTGCAGTAAAAAGGCTCTGGATACAAAGGTGGTGAGTCAAGGAAGAATTCACGGAGGCGAATTCTGCGGTAATCAGTGTCCTGACTGAGCTCAACCTGATTCACTGTGGGGGGAGTGGGGCAGAAGTCGAGGCCCTTTGAGAGCAGGCTGTGTTCTGCATCTATAAGGGTATAGACGATGAGAGGTTAATGAGCGGATTAAGGGACTGACTGCTCAGCCTCAGGTGGTAGTTGCGCTTGAACCGTCTCTGTCCATGTACTGTTGCTGTTTCGAGACGAGACGGCCAATCTTGCCATTTCTCCTGAAATTAAAAACAGATTCAAGTTTAGATAAACCAGCACCGATCTCAATGGTGAATTGCTCAAAACGGGCAAGTGAGCAGATGGGTATAAGTTCTGCTTCAAGATAGGATTATCTTGGTTTAGCTGTTGAGACAAAGTTCACAGCGTTGTGTTAGAATACGAATGAGACTAATCGAAGTATGGAGTGTGTGGTTCCACTGTCTGCGAAGAGGGATAGACAGAGACCCAAATATCTTTAAATGATTTAGAGATATCTTTAAATGAATTAGCGATATTTCTAAATGAATTAGAGATATCTCTAAATCGATTACGGCTCAGTAAAGTTCACAAATTAGAGAGTGTCAAACACTCAGGTCAATTATATTATTCTCGGAATGCATTCCTTTTAATCGAATTACAGCGGCACCTGCTACGGGGAATACAAGCCCTCCACTCGGCAAGGAACCCAAGCAGACTTCCAGTAACGAGGCAGTAACGAAGAGTGAAGGTAAGGTTTATTATGGTTAATGTGACAACTGGCCTACATCATGTTTAAAGTTGCAAACGAACGAGTTTCAAGTCATCCATGTTGCCCAATATTGCACTTAGTGTCGGCATTGTGGCCAACAAAATCATGCATTTCAAGTCAACCGTCATTGTTTTGTGAAATCACATCGTTGTGAGCAATAACATGGTGTGTTTAAAGCAATCGGTGATGCCAACATTTAGAGATACCTCTTTCGAGATATTTCTTAATAATTTTAAGATATCTTTAAATTCTTGACAAAAATTGTGTTCCGTGTGACACTTATAATTATATAGAACAATAATTTGTCTTTTAAACAATTTAGAGATATCTCTTAATATTTAGAGATATCTCTAAATTGTTTAAAGACGTGGCTTTTTAATGTTAATAAATGTTACTTTGGCTCACCAATAGGCTTAGTTACATTTTCCCTTCTTTTGTGAAGGATATTCAACAGACATGGAGGTAACTGCAACGAATTCAAATTACACAGACGACAACTATTCAACTGGTATGACACTAAGCCTACGGAGCATTGTTCTGGTAGTGTTCACGTTGCTTCTTGCTTTATTGTGTGTTCTGTCGATCATCTTCTCAGCGCGGGTAACAGTGCTGAAACAAAAGGTAAGAGAATGGTGGACTTTTAAACTATGTCCTGCTGTCTCTCTGAGCAGCTCTATCATTGGCGAGGCTGAAAACAGATATTTTGACAATTTGTTTTCTTCTGTAGTTTGCGTTAACGGATTAAGATTAGGCTAGGCTATTGTGGGCGATTTTGTTTCCAAAATGTGAAGAAAACTATAATAATATTACTTCTTTCCCTTTAATTTTCATTTCCACGAAAATTATATGTTATTTCGTTCCCTCGCAAAACTATTTCGTTTCCTCAAAATAATATTGCAAGGGAACGAAACATCACGCGAAAGAGGGTCAAAACGGGAAAAGGTATTCCGATAAAAAGACAGGTATAAGAAAAGTGCCACATTAGAAAGCCCTAGATTCGGACCATATTGATTGGGTACTGGTTGAGTTTACATGAACGAATTGAATCCTCTCTGCAAGATTGTTTAGAAAATGGGTCCCCAAAGCGAGTATCGTGCGAAAGACCCTTGAGATCTAAGGCTGCGGAGGGGGAGGGGGAGGAGTGCTGACTTAAGAAGTTACCGACTCAAAGGAAAATACAATCTTTCTTTGCATGCTGTGTGTGATAAAATCCAGATTTTCCTTCCCTTTTACGGAGTTAGCCCCCCAAAAAGTGTAGCGTAGACTTAGCTTTTCTTGTGTTTTCTGAGCGTCTGACTAGAGCTTATATTGACACAATGAAACTCCAAACTTATTGGAGACGCATCCCTGGCAACCGGGTTTCCCAATCGCCCAGCACGGGGCAGCCAGCGAAATCTCCACCGAGGAGCTGTGCTGATGGTGCCCTCTACCGGCCGATTGCTTCGCTGTTTCAATAATGCTGAGCGTGGTGAAGCTACCTTTTAACCATTATACTTCCATGCAATAGTGTCACAGCTCTATGTATATGATATATCAATCATTGTCGCAACGCAGCTTTTGATTGAACTCTACATATAACGTAATGAAAACAAGGGAAACTGACTGGGTAAAAGTTTTTGGGGCTGAACAAAGAAAAATTACTAGATTTGAACTTGAACCTGCGGCACGTTAATCCGGTTCAACATTGTATGATATTACCTTCATCATTTACAGCGTTGCACTAAACATGAAGCGGAACAGCCCAGTCGTGGAGAAACGCCGGCCCAAGTAGTGTTGACAAGCGTGAACATCCAACCTGATCTTCCCTGAGGAAATGCCTCTATACAAAGCATCGTCGTCTATGAGGGGTTGTTTACGACTAAATGAGCAGTTACAAAAAGAGCAAAACCATATAATTATATAAGAGCAAAACCATATAATAAGAGAAAAACCAGATATAAAAGATCAAAACCATATAAAGTGTTTTTGCTCTTATTGGTCTTGCCTTCCATCTCACCTTCACGAGTGTGTAACATTGGACTTTTTTAAGTGACAATTTAAAGACCTATCTGTTTAGACAATATTTGTTATTAAAGGCACTGAACCCCCACGTTTTGTAAAAGACCATTCTCACTTGGTGTATCCCAACATATGCATAACATAACAAGCCTGTGAACACGGGCTGAATTGGTCATTGAAGTTGCAAGAAAATGATGAAAGAAAAAACACCGTCGTTGTACAAATTAGTGTGCTTTCAGATAGGAATAAAAGGCTTCTGGCCAGAAGTCTTTTATTATTTTAGTGAGAAATTACCTCTTTCTCGAAAACTACGTTACTTCAGAGGGAGTCGTTTCTCATTGAATGTTTTATACTGTCAACAGCTCTCCGTTGCTCGTTACCAAGTAAGTTTTTATGCTAATATATATTTTGAGTAATTACCAAACGTGTACAGTGCCTTTAATGATGTTGAAATCAAATATTTTAATTGTTAATATTTTCCAATTTTGTCTTGCCAATTATTCTCTTGCAGTCTATAACTCTGTAAAATGTTAAAACTTTAGTTTTCTTCTGTTGCTGAATTTTGTCTTTTCACATTAATTTACTTTGATTTTGTACATCATATCGCTTTGAGGCCGTTTTGCGGCATTTTTACTGCACTTAAGTTCTTTATTATTATACGTTGTGCCCCAAGTCGATCATATTGACGAAAACGACGAAAACATTCCTGACCAAACTGCACTGTTCTCAACTTACTCGTAAGTATCGGGCATATTCATATAGAGATTACTTTTTAGTATTGGCCTTTTCTATACAACCTAGTACGTGATTTTCTTTACATGGGGTAGTGCCTGGCTGCTGAATTTCTTATAAGGTTTACAAGGTGACCCTTACCCTCTATGATAATGAGCTTCTGCAGTGTGTTTGTTAAAGGTATGATGGTCGGTGACCCCAAAGACTGAATTTTTTGAACATTCATTGGGTGAGTAATTTTAAAAAAAATAGCACTAACCTACTAGCTGTAGACCGCTGTCACGCCCATTACCTGTAGGGTTTGGTACCTTTTTTAATGTGTTACTCGTTTAATGTGTAACTTTTTCTAAATAGTAAGCGCTTTAGAGCTTGTTTTTCATGAATATTGAAATTAGGGCCCCATATGGGTACCATATGGGTTGGCCCAGGTCCATATGACCCATATATTTCTCATATGGGCCCCATAATTATGGGCTTGCTACCTATATAGTATATACACCTGCAGTTCTTGCAAAGGGAAAGTTTTTTGGCACACCCATGCAAATTGTTATACAGTTGTTTGCTCTCTAGGAAAATGTACTGTTGCGCCCTCAAGACGGCGACGGCGACGGCGACGGCGACGGCGACGGCGACGGCGACGGCGACGGCGACGGCGACGGCGACGGCGACGGCGACGGCGGTGGCGACGGCGGCGGCGGCGGCGGTGACGGCGACGGCGGCGGCGGCGCGACGCGACCTGTCGTCTTTAGAACACCATACTTTTCACTATTTTCTCGTGACCTCGATGACCAATTTAGCTCAAATTTTCACAGGTTTGTTATTTCATGTATGTGGTTTGATTACACAAAATATGAACACTGTCTGTGATTAATTTGTCAGCTCTGCCAATCCTGTATAATACCTTTAAGATGTTAAGTAAAAGTTCAATACATCAAAGATCTTCTTCAAAAGGTACTAGTCATTATCCTCTCCGCTGGCTGCTGCCTCAACCCGACTCGTTGTACCAAAATATAACTCTTACCACCCACTATGGCGACCGTGCATGTTCTCACATTGCACTATATCTTATGGATGGAACAAGCTATACCCAACGAAATCAGAAACATTCGACCCTCTATAAACGCACTTCAAACTCGTAATTGTTTTGGTGTAATGTTCTATATATAGAGAGCCGCTTTAATTTTGTAGTATATTTTCTGTATTTTCTGTAATTTTTTATTAGAAAGTGCGCTTTTTAAGTTTGTATTTTTATTAGTATTAATACATTTTGGATTCATTTACATATAATATTATATAGGTAGAGATAGCTGTGAATTATTGTACACCCGGGATATGAAACTATTATAATGTATTGTTTATCAAGAAGCCTAATTTATTACCCCTCAGAGGGGGTCGGGTGTTTATGTTGAGGGAAAGTCTAGCTACTTTGCCCCTCCAGCTGTTTTTATGAGTGGTTTGATGACAGCCCACGGGATCAGTTGCTCTGACAACCCGCTCCTAAATTCCTTTCACAACCTCATTCCGAGACCTGTATCGGCTTAATGAACTTGGCCTATATAATTATTACTCTAACTGTCAATCTGCTATGCCTCACAGAGGCTCTGTGTGACGAAACAGCTCCCAGTGCATCCTTACATGAGTGTTTCTGTATGGTTGGTAGGCCTAAAGGCCAATGTGGCTTCCTGATTTTATTATTTATTTATTTATTTATTTATTTTTAACGTTCATGGGAAGAGTATTTACAAAACAAATAGCATAAACCTACTGCGTGCAACAGCTTCCACTCTTTTAAGGGTCGGCCAATACAAAAGTCAGATCAGAGAATGGAAAAGATTAAGGCGGTGAAAGAGAGGCAGGACACTATTGGTGGATGCTTGTTCTTAAACGTTTGGGGCCCATCAGGGGCGGATCCAGGATTTGTTTAACCGGGGGGCACAACGACGCACCCAGGAATTTGTATAAGGGGGCTAAAAATAAAATGGGTGGGGTCCAGGGGTCGACCCTTTTTACCGCCCCTGGTGGGGGTCCAGGGGGCAAGCCCCCGGCCGGAAGCTCTGAGCTTTTGACGTTTTGAGGGGTGAAAAATCAAGCCTCTGTGTGCCTGAAGCAGAAAAATATACACATTTTTAAGCACTAATTCAGATCAATATCACTCTTCTAAATGTACTGGGAACATTTCTGTAACATCATGTGGTGGGGTCCAGAGGTGAAGCCCGTATGGGAGTCCAGGGGGCGAAGCCCCCGGAAACTCTGAGCTTCCCAGGTAACAAGCCCATATGGGGCCCATATGGGAAATATCTGGGCCATATGGACCTGGGCCAACCCATATGGTACCCATATGGGGCCCTTATGGGTGTGGGTTATGGGGAATATTCCCATATGGGGCCCATATGGGAAAAACATGGGCTAGCCCATATGGGCAGAATATGCAGTGGCCCATATGGGTATCATATGGGGAAAACGTGGGCTAGCCCATATGGGCAAAATATGCATTGTCCCATATGGGTATCATATGGGGAAAACATGGGCTAGCCCATATGGGAAGAATATGCAAGGCCCCATATGGGTATCATATGGGGAAAATGTGGGCAATCCCATATGGGCAGAATATGAAGTGGCCCATATGGGTATCATATGGGGAAAACATGGGCTAGCCCATATGGGCAGAATATGCAACGGCCCATATGGGTATCATATGGGGAAGATGTGGGCAATCCCATATGGGCAGAATATGAAGTGGCCCATATGGGTTTCATATGGGGAAAACATGGGCTAGCCCATATGGGCAAAATATGCAGTGTCCCATATGGGTATCATATGGGGAAAACAAGGGATTGCCCCATATGGGCACAAAATGAATTGGCCCATATGGGTATCAGTTGGGGAAAACATGGACAATCCCATATGGGCAGAATATGAAGGGGCCCATATGGGTTTCGTGTGGGGAAAACATGGGCTAGCCCATATGGGCAAAATATGCATTGTCCCGTGTGGTTATCATTTGGGAAAACATGGGCATTTAATTCCCATATGGGCTAAGATTCAAAAGACTAAATAGTGGAAAAATAAGGACAATCCCATATGGGCAGGAAGGCTCATATGGGTGGTATTAAAAAGACCTGGGCAAAGATAATACAAAGAAAGACCTCGGCCATTACGGGGTTAATATTATAGTTTAGAATATAATTGTCTAGTTTAGCAAGCCCAAGGGTTTATGACCCTTCCAATGGATTTTGTAATTTTCTCCGGAAAAAACTTGGATGAAACATTTATGGAAAGGCCCACATAAGAATAGGAATTACCTTTAAGCAATCCCTTGTGTGCAGTGATATAAAAAGGTTCATTTGGTTATCCTATAAGCACGACCTAAGCAAACTTTGGGGTTAGAATATGCAAAGACCCATATGGGTACGATATGGGTACGATATGGGTAAGACCTGGGCAAACCCATATTGGCAATATGCAAATTTATGGGACAGGGCATTGAAGTAGTGTGTTTTTAATAATTTTTAAAAACAATTTAGTGAAATTTAGCTCTGTAAAGTTGTTTTTGTACTTTTTTGTAAGATATTCGTCTATAAGAAAAATACATACATAAAATTTACAATTAGACGCTTTTATTTAAAACAAGCTAATTCAAATAATGACATTTTTAATTAAAAAACTGTTAACCATGACTGTTGGTCTTCAGTTTGTGGACTATATATATAATACATGCCCAGTAGGTAAAGGTATATACGCCGTATACACCATATTATAAATGAGTAATATCGTTTGTATTTAGTGGTATTGTAGATTAGTATACATATAATCGTTCATATAATTAGACTAATTATCATTAACAATAAATAATTACTTGAATATATTATAAGGCTATCTGGGCTGGCCCACATGGGCCCCATATGTACGCTACCCACATGGGACCCTCATTTTGGCCCAGAATGCCCATACGAATCCCAGGTAATGCCCATATGGGATAACCCAGATGGGCCCCAGATGTATCCCAGACGGGTTATCTGGGCCAACCCATATGGGACCCATATGGGACCCATATGTGGGCCCATGTGGGCCCCATATGGGACCCATATGGGTTATGGGCCATCCCATATGGGCCCCATATGAATCCCGGGTGCAGGATCCACAGGGCCCCATATGGGTTATCCCCACATGGGGCCCATATTCTGGCCCATATGGGACCCATATGGGGCCCATATGGGCTTGCTACCTGGGTTTTGGCGTTTTTAGTGGTGACAAATCAAAGCCTCGCTGTGTGCATAAAAAAACAGAGAAATAGGCACACTTTTTAAGCACTTCTGATCCATATCAATCTTCTAATTTTACTCAAAGAAAATTTAAATCCAAATCTTGCGTTTGGATCTGCGGGTCGCTGCATTGTCTTGTTTCATGCATATTCATTAAAAACATGAGTGGGTAAAATCTGGCGTTTCAGAATTTTACACTTGAATGCAGAATGACATGAAATATATTTTATCCAGGATAAAATGGCACGTCAGGTTTCAAATGCTTAGGTTATTGTTGCAAATCTAAACAATTACAAGTGACATAATTTTTATCATGAAAGATTCAATTTGGCAGAAAGAAAAAAAAATGTGAATGGCATAGGGATGAAAAAGATATCCATCCTGCCGCTGGGGGAAAAGACTACACCACACGCACTAGTCTTGTGGCGGTGTAATAATAGTTTTTTTTTTTTTCAAAGTTTACCCGGGGGCACGTGCCCCCCCCCCCCCCCCTGCTCATTGCATGCTATAACACCAATAAGGTATCCGAAGTAATAACCACTGTTTGTTTGTGCTATAATAAAGAGGAAGGGATGACCAATTCAACTTTTGTGATATGTACTAATTTTTCCAATAAATTATGTCATCAGTGGGGAAAGAATTACAAGTCTAGCCTATATCTCTAACCTCACATTTAAGTGGTGTAAATTGCCATTATCCGATACCCTTCCAGTGCAAAAATGTGTCACCATCCAAAACATCTGATGACATCATTCTGAGACACATGATGGGTCTCTACATTTTTGAACTGAAGGTGTGAAAAAGTTGCTTGATTTGAAGACGGGTTCTGTTAGGGGTGTTATTATAGTAGACTTGACCCAAGTCGAACTTTCGTCGAGTCCTCGTCTGATTAACCCTTTCAGTACCAACATTTGCTACTAATGCAATGGTGACCAGAGAAATTTCCTTGACATGGCTACCTGGTGACCAACACTATTTAGGAAAGTTTGAGGTTACAGCGCCCTCACAAGGCAGATTGGGGTTAGCCTAGGTCCTAGTAACATAATGCAAGTTGTACAAGCAAGCAATTAAATTACTGTTTCCTTTGGCATATTGCCTTTGACTAAATCATTGCCTTTAGCATATATTTGAGGTATGGTATTAAATAGGTATGGAGTAGTTTAAATGTGAAAGCTAAACATTTGTCAAGTAGCTGTTCATACCAATCTGCATGAAAATTATTTCTGAAACGTTAAATAAACATAAGGTTTTAAATTTTACTTTTGAAACACCATCCCCCCCCCCCTCAACCCGTTACAAAATTGGAAACTTTGGTTGAGCCTCACAGATACTGGGGGTTGGTGACTATACCCATGTTTTCAGGATGAAATAGTTGATCAATTGGTTAAGGCGGCCATTTCGATTTTGGGCAAATTATGAATCCTCAAATAAACAGAAGGTTTGAATAAATTTCTTTTGAAGCAAATTTGTTTAACAGTGGGCGTAATTTAGCAAGTTTGTCACGGGGAGAGTCGCCCTCCACATCTCTGTTATTGGCGAGGTGAAAACAATCTAAGGATTGCAGTAAATCGGTTACGAGCCATGGTTGCTGAGTACAGGGGACTTCGTAGAATTTCAGACCTGGACCAAATGCATGGAGGTAACGAGGCCTTTTGTTGATTCCCATGCAAAGAAGTAGGGCCATCATTTCAGGTAGGCTACATTAGTTGGTCTCCAAGCACGCTTATTTTCTGCCCCGCTCCCAATATTTGTTCAGCATAACGATTAGTCTCTAGTACCATAATCTGCCACACTGCTTCACAAAAGTACAGTTTGAAGATTTGATGGGGAGAACGAACTGAATTAGTCTTCTGTAGCCCCGGTGTGTGCTGTAAATTTAACAGGCGGTCGCCGTGTGTAAGAGTATTGGCTTCACGCCATCCACACCTGAAATTCGGCTTCTTCTTGGTCTTCTCAGAAGAGGTTAATGTTGATGTTGATGTCGAGGCCCTCGGCTCTGTATCCTCACTGTCTTACGTCTCCGAGTCCTCAAGTGGCGAATCCTCGTCAGATGACATTTCTGAACCACTGTCTGCAAAAATTTCTTCCAAAATTTTATCATTTTCATCGGCCATGTTGTCAGAATGATCTCTTACTCGAGAATGCGTGGGGGGACGACTCTTAACGATCCCACTTAAAACTTGCGACGCTTCAGGGCGCACGCGGGCAGCTTGTTGCCGAGGTGATGCACGCACGGGGCGATTGAGGGCGCTATTTACATTTTAACATAGAAATAGAACCCGGAGGGGCGCACCACACTAAATAAACTCCCACAGGAACCAACTAAATGATTATTCAAAAATACTCAAAAAATCGTGAAAGTCTCTCAGCCTCTTGAAAACCAATCAAACATATTTTCGGACGACTGAACTTCAGAATTCTTTTCAATTTTTGCCAGGTCAGCCGTTTGGAATTTTTGCTAACTACCCCAGAAGAAAAAAACGCGAAAATTAGGTTTTTTTCCAAAACCGACTTGCTGCCAGTTTTCGTGAAGCACTTCTCCACTTTCCCGGTCAAATAGGGCCAACTTTAACGCCTAAATTTATCAAGTCTCCTCAAAAGTTGAAGCACAGAACTCCCAGGTTGTGATAGATTATTATATTTACACAATCTATTAATTGCATGACCCCCAAAACGTTGTAATTAAAAATTAGTTGTGGGTTTACAAATTATGATAAGTAGCTTGGCGCATGAATTCTGGCTTATTTAGTGTGGTGCGCCCTATATAAGGGCACTTAATTATTCTTTATGGTTAAAAAATTATGCTTAAATTGTTGAACATAAGTCACTGACTTGATATCTGAAAAAATGAATTGGAAATGTTATTGCGTTCGTCTACAACAAGGTCAAACATGTTGGAGCATTTACATGTACTCTGTGAATGCGATAAGAAAAACCTGCATGACACGCTGTGTACACTCAATGACAAGTCAGAATTGTTATATCCGAATCCTATAGTCACTCAACAAGTTATAAAAGTATATCTTTTTTTTAGTTATACGATTCTAAACGCCTTACAATTATTTTTAATAGTTTACAAGGAGGGGGTTAACTAATATGTGGAGAAGTGCTTCACGAAAACTGGCAGCAAGTCGGTTTTGGGGCACGTGCCCCCTGCCCCCCTGCCCCCCCCCCCCCCCCCGGATCCGCGCCTGTATACAATAAACCGATGAGCCCCAAACGTTTGGGATTACTTTAACTTTGAATACGTCGGTATTTATGAAGCGGAAAATACTGATATTTTAATCAATTAGCTAGTCCTTTCGATAATATTCTGAAGATGTGAAAGAATTCCGTTGATAATTATTATTTTGATGATCATGATGATGATTGAGGGCGCCAGACCAAAAAATGGAATCTGGCAATTTTCTTTTACACGTCCCCAGATTTAAGTTAAAATGTTTTGGTAAAGTACGTGGGGACGATCGAATTTTGTGCACTTCTACAATTCGTCTCCAATGATCATGCATCATCAACAGACAGAAAACGAAAATCAGGTAAACATGCGTTTTCTTTCCCTCCCGAACTATTATGCAGATCCTCTCGCAGGGGGAAGGGGAAAAACTTACACTGACTGAGTGTGTGGATTACTACAAACGGTAATGCACCTTTCCTGTCCCTTTTATTTAACAAAACATGGTGTTTTTTAGCATTGTCATCAAGACTGTCTACTGAAAAAATAAACGAGACAGAGAACTTCAGTTTAACTCGACATTGCATTGAGTTGAGTCAACATGGTCAATTCAATTCAATTCAATCATGATCATGGAGGTAGGAATTCAACTCGACATTTATTTCCATATTTACGTTTACGTTTACGTTTACGTTTACGTTTACGTTGGTTGACTCAGCAGGATCCATAAGTTTGGACGTAATGCTAAGGGTGGTTGATTGGTGCTCAGCAGTAGTAGTAGTCACTAGTAGAAATACAAGTACAAGAAGTAGTGCCTCCAGGCTCCAGTTCAATCAATGACATGATATCAATCACATTTCAGGATATTGCAATAATATGATTTTGTATTAAAAACGGAACAATTTCCGTATCCTGCCACCACCTTTTCACTTTGTTGAAAAGATAATCCATGGGTATTCCCTAAAGTAATACCGATGAATCCATCATGCTAAATCCCTGCAAATTATCGGTCAATACTCCACGCTGCACAATCGATAAGACCAACCAGACCAACCTACCCCAACCCCAAACCTTTACCCCTAACCTAGCCCCGTACATGGAAGATGGATTCAGTGGCAGCTTGAAAGGGTTCAAAGAACAGCTACATACATGATGTACCCGACTTGCTCTGAAACAAAGATGTGGAGAAATGTCTTACGGCACCTTACATGCCTTAGTTATAATATAAGTTAACTTGCATAGCAAACGGGCATGACTATAGTATTTGCTCAGTTCCTTTGTGTTCAAGGTCTTACATGGCACTTGTCACTCCCAATCAATTCTAGCTAGTATTTCCATTAATCCTCGTCATCTTGACTCGCTCAAATTTCGTCATCTTTCTGCTTGCACTAACTCTGACTCGCAATTCCATTCTCCTTGCCATCGTTTTCCCAGATTGTGGGACACTTTTCCTCCCCACACTCGGGAGGCTGCTGTTTTACATCCTCTTCCGACATTTCTCCCTCATCTAAAAGACATATATGTTTAAACCCAGTTTTGCCTTAGATATTCACTAGACTTGGGTACATGCAGGTCATGAATACAGCCATTGTTGGCTCAAATTTCCTGTCCTTTGTGTTTGACATGGAGGGCTGAGTTAATCCTTTTATTGTTGTCATGCACTGGGCAGCATACTTCTGAGCAACAGTAATTCAGTTTACTTTTGTTGTCCCTGACTATTAAAGCTTATCTCTGACCCACAAGACTTGCCTTTGTTTCTGCTCATGTTTTCTGTCTTGTTCCCCTCCTGCATGCTCCACCCTCATTCGCTGATTCCGTTTTATTATTTACTTATTTATTTATTTGTTTACATATTTATTTATGTATTTATTTTATTTATTTTTTATTCTAAAGTGTTATCTGTTTACATATTTATTTACGTATTTATTAATTATTTTTTCACACTTTTTATAAATTATTTTTCTAGGACCTACTTACTTGCTTGGATTACATCTTCTTTGTACTTTCTTAGTAATTTTGTTTTGTTTGTCTTAGTCAAATAAATAATAATAAAAAAGAATAATAAAAGCCCTGCAGTAGGCCTACTGGCTGCATGAGGGCTGAGTCGACATGGGTCAATGTTACTGTTAGTAAAACGATAGCGCAGACATTGGGGGATTTTGTAGCCATTTCAGGCATTTGCGTTAAAGGTTCTGTGTTGTTTGATTGATGAACCACAAACATTCTGCCCTACACAACACCGATGGATCCATCATGCAAAAGCACTGCAAGCATGCACTGCAGTCAATGACGTTTCGCGCTACACAATTGATTGACCAACCAAACTCACCTACACCTACATGTACTCCTACCCAAATCCAAACCCACTACTCTATCCCAACCCCTACCAAATCCCCTACCCTTATTCCTAACACTTCCCGACTCGTACCCCCTATCCCCTATCCCTACACCTACCAGGGTTTGAATTCAAAGGAAAAAATCCACAAAACCATGGGTTTTGTTGCTCAAAATGTTTACTGGGCCAGAATTGTTTGAACAAGACCAGAAAACTTCCTGAAACAAAGTTATGCATTTAACTGTTTTTTTTTTTCATTTGTCTATTCTTAAACTACTGGCCTGCATAGTACATGTATCCCTACCCCTACCCCTTCAGTGCTGTGCGATTGATGAATCACCAAAATACAGCCCTACATACATCTGAATCCATCACGCAATAGCCCTGCAAGCAAAATCAGTTTGATGATAATCCATCATATTTAAGGTAGGCCTACTGGCTGCATGAGGCCTCTAAAAAAAACTGAGGACCAAGTCTAATCACTATCATGGCTACAATACATGTGAAACCTTTTGTTTTCTTTGATTGATTGTGTTTTGAAAAAAATAGTTCACTGATACAGACATGACAGAGAGTGGACTTTGAAATTGTTTAAGTACCCTGCTCGTTGATGAATGAGTAATGTTTTCTTGATATTGAGATGCTGACTAAAGTAGTACAAGTACGGTGTTTGTCAAAACAAACAAAAAACTACATGTAATTGATTGCAGGCCTGGAATTTTTATCTTTGAGAGAGCAATGCCATTTTCAATTTGTAAAGGGTACTACCATTTTGGGAAAATCTTAAAGTCTATGGGAAACTTTTGATGGGGCAGTACCAAGGCCAAAACCAGGGCAACAGAGGCCATGACCTCCGTGGCTTCTGTGTAATTCCAGGCCTGGTATTGTAATGAAATGAAGTACACAATTTGAAAAATTTATAAATTTTAGGGGCCGATAGTTTCAATCTGAAAGCTCAATGATTGCAGAGCTGACAAGAACCATGGAGGAAATTCCTTCCTCCATCATGTCCATGCCAGAACCAATAGACCCTTCCCATGAAATATTTAAATTGCACATCACGCGTGCGCACTTACACTGCTGGTTGGCAAAATGATGGAACATTGCCCCTTTTTGTGTGGGGCTGATGGTGGCGTGACGCAGACGCGCTTGTGCGTCTACTTAGTGCACAACTCTATGGCGTTTGCCAACCAGCAGGGTCTGTACGCATGCGTGAATGTAATTAGCATATTTCATGGGAAGGGTCCATTCCACAGAGAAAGCTTTCCTTCTGCAATACTGTGTCACAGCTGCCAACATTTGCATCTTGCAATCAGGAAGATTTTGTACAACAATCAGGGAGATACTTAGAATTACATTCAACATAGGGAAAGCGTTTCGATAATCAGAGAGATTTCACAATTTGTTCATCAGAACATGGTTTATATTCAGGGAACTTTTTGCAGAATCAGGGAGAGTTGGCAGCTCTGCGTATACCATGTATATCATGTACAGTATGTAATGTGTGAACAGTTACATGTAGGCCTACTTGTACAATGCAGTTCTCAGAACAGTTGTGCCACCAGGCACATACATGTACTGTAGTTGTGCCACCAGACACAGACTCACAGTTGAGTGGTGATCGGTCGACTCAACTTGCAGGAAAATGTTTCAAGGTGTGTCTTGGCCAAGCAGTTAAGTGGGTTCGAATCTTGGTCATGACACTGTTGTCCTTGAGCAAAATTGCTTCTCATCAGAGGTGTAAATTGAGTACATCTTAATGAAAGGGCAGATGGTTCTTGTGATCGATTTAGCTTGGGGCGCTACAAATTTGACAGCACAGGCTACTTCCAAGGGAGCTATGGGATGGTTTAAGGAATGAGTAAGTGGCCCAGTGACCAAGCATGCCAGGGGTAATCATGTTGGAGTGCCATGAGTGTCACTGATTTGAGCATTTTATAAGAAGCCACTTTTATTAGATCCAAAAGTCAGAGGCAATGTAAAAATCACAAAAGTTATAATGTAACATTTATCATACAGGCCTGAAAGTCTGAAACTTTAAATTCCCATAAAAACACTGTAACAAAGAGTTTAAAGAGTGTGTCAAGTGTACACTGTTCAGTTGGTTGTGAATAAAAATCCTACAATGAATTTATGCAATTTGAAAAACAATACATTTTTAACACAAACTGAAATAATTTGTTACTAATGTGCAGGCCACAATGGCCTCTGTTTCCCTGGTTTTGGTCTTGGTGCCCCTCCAAAAGTTGCCCTTCAACTTGTTAAGATCTTGCAATGGAAGTGTCCCCGCAAAATGAAAATGGCCTTGCTCTCTCAAAGACAAAATTCAGGTCTGCGTATGAGTATCAAAACACAGAACAATGAGTCTTATCGGCTCATGAGGCAAAAATCATCTGTACTTACACTAAGTTGTATTATCCAGCATTCTGCACTTTGAGCAATGTAAACAGAAACTGTACAAACAAAAGGTGTGCATGCCAGCGAAATCAGACTTAATGTTTCTTTTTTTCTCTGACATCAGAAGCTACATGTACATTTCTACACTGTGGACTTTAACCGTACCACATTTAGGTGATAACAAAAAAGATTGAAAAATAAACTGGTGAATATTTTAGTACATGATTAAGCCCTGGCATTGGTTGGTGAGAAGTACGCAACTAGGGGAAAACATGTAAGTATTTTGGTTTGCAGCATTGATGAGCAACTTGTGTGTAACAGGACTCGAATTTGGGGAGAAAATCCACAAGACTACAGGGCTTGTAGCTCAAAATCTTTACTGGACCATACATTTTTTTACAAGACCAGATTCAAAATGTGAAGAAAAAAAACTTGCTGCCACAGTTTAACATGCATTTAACTGCTTTTATATGAACCAGAACTGAGACAAGTAAGGGAAGAGTATACTTGATTACTCATAGAATTGAAAGATAATTTATTAGACCCAAAGTCAACACTTGAACATAATTTGTTTCCGTTATTCAATTGAAAAACACAAGACCATCGGACTTGTTAGTTCATAAGTTTACTGGCCCGACACTAAAATTACTGGCCTCGGGCCTGTGGTCCAGTGTAAAATTCGAGCCCTGTGTAATTTTATTGACTTTAAACAAAAATGGTGTGCAGCAACTTTGCATGCTTTGTGAGAATTTTTTTAACAACAGAATTTAATCCTCATCCAGCATGAGTACAATGTGTGCAAAGTAATCTGATTTTGAGACTGTTTTAGTAAATTAATAGAGGGCGTCCCACTCACCGATACTTTTCTATTGTTCTCTTCTGTATACTTGTTCTGTATATACATGTATTTGCACTGTACAATTTACCTGTACGGGTACAATGTAAGCCCACTAGTAACATGTACAGTACATGTACATGTACCTGTTCGACATATTAGTAACTAACATACGATGTAGAAGTTGAGGCTTTACAATTTGCATGGTGGACAGCGTTGGAGAGCATGATATTTTCGAGCACAATCACTTCAAAATGATCACATCTAGGAAAAAGTGGTGGCTCTGAAATTTAAGGTCACTTTTTATTTTTGACTAAGGTCCTCTGGAGACTCACTGAAGAGTGTGTAGTACATGTAGCTGAACAGCTTTATTATAATTATGTATTATAATTAAAAGTGAAGTTAGTTCAGAAGCAGATTGGCGTTGTTCATTTTGGAGAAGAGATATCTGTATCACACAAACATCTGGATCAAAACAATCCAGATATAGACTTGACCAGTCCCTGCGAGTCAGCCTCCAAAACAGTCAATGTTGCGCCCTCTACCGGTGACTCATACAAAGAACAGTATCGCCAATCAAGACTAGGCTTAGAGCGGTCGGTTTGGGGTGAATTGAGGAGTACTTCAGGTTGATTTAAAAATTGAGACCTAACGCTTGTGGTTGATGACAACGTGAAATAGTTGCTGAGAAAAAATTTGTTTTGCTTGGATTGGTGCAGTTTTTGAGAAATGAGTAAAACATTTAGTTTTGATCTCGTCAGTCATGATCTCATCATTTGAAAACAGTGAAATCATTTAAGTTTTGTCCCCACTTTTTTCTCGTGGTTTCAATGACCGATTGAGCTTTAACTTTCACAGGTTTGTTATTCCATGTCAGATGTATATGTTGGGTGTATCTATACTGGTTTTTGACAATAGACCCTTCCCATGAAATATTTAAATTGCACATCACGCGTGCGCACTTACACTGCTGGTTGGCAAAATGATGGAACATTGCCCCTTTTTGTGTGGGGCTGATGGTGGCGTGACGCAGACGCGCTTGTGCGTCTACTTAGTGCACAACTCTATGGCGTTTGCCAACCAGCAGGGTCTGTACGCATGCGTGAATGTAATTAGCATATTTCATGGGAAGGGTCCATTACCATGTGCTTTAAAGGGACACGTTACCTTCGGATTGGGCGCTTTGGGCTATAACAAGCGTTTGATGTGAAATGAACACGGTCAGAAAGATGTTTTAAAAGTAGAATATAATGATCCACACAAACATCCCTCAAAACTGTGTGGTTTTCCTTTTATTCGTGAACTAACACGGTCCGCCATTTATGGGAGTCAAGATTTTGACTCCCATAAATGGCCGACGTGTTCCTACTAGTCTTATTTCCAGTCGTAAAACGATGATCAGAGTGCTGCTGTGATGTGCCGTGTCTAAGTCCTCATCCCTCCTGTCCACAATAAACATTTGGTATAAACAACACCGGTTGTTTCTCTCGGTTAGTCCCATGACAGTTTTCTTACCCTGATTGACGAGATTTCTTCTTTTTGGACACGTCTTAAATTTGTTTTTTTGTGGCGATCCATTTTGACATATGAACAATGTAGGTGTTTACATACACGTTCATACAAACCGAGCTACCTGAAGCTACGCCGCGTATTCGCGGAATAACCAGCCACATATTCCGAAAATAGAATACATGCAACACAGGGAGGTGAACAGATGAGCCATATTATACTCACCTCCCTGTACTGCATGTGTTCTATTTTTCAGAATATGCGGCTGGTTATTCCGCGAATACGCGGCTGGCAATTTCGGGCCCAATACTGTGCTAGCTTCAGAGGTAGAGAATGGTATGTTACCCAGTGTTCATCTGATAGGTTTACCAGGCCACTGGCTACGGCAACAGCCTATGTAACTACTGTTCATCGCGCATTTTGCCATTACATGGACGATGGTATTTACGGCTGGAAATACATATACGTTTCGCGGGAAAGATGTCGAGGGGTCAGAGGCCAATGGGTCAGAGGCCAATGTTGTTTTTTTAATCACCATTCACTAATTATTACACATTAAAGGTGTTTTATTGCAAGAACAACTCTTAATAAAGATAAGGAACACCTCCAAACAGTAAAATTTCATGAGATTTGAAGGCAACGTGTCCCTTTAAGATATAGCAATACAAAACTTACTGTTCTTTCTCTTTGTCTTGTCTTTTCCAGTTTCTGAATCCATCTGACATTACATTGTTCTATTGAACAACTTGGCATGTAGTGAAAACACTAAACTGCTCAATCAACTTGGTCTTCAAATCATATCCCACGTGTGACAGACTATTTGTCCACCAAGCCTCACGATGAGTTTATTGTCGTCTGTGAAGGAATCCCCGCTGTGCCTGATGGTGCTCAGCATAACCTTCCTCATCAGTGGGGTCATCGTCATCCTGCTTCAGCTCTTGACGTTGCTCCTTGTCTACCCCTTCAGCAAGAGTTTGTATCAAGTCATCGTCTGCAATATCATCTACCTGCACTGGGCACGTAAGTACAGTCACTAATCAGGGCTCATCCGTAACACCAGCCTTGCGTACAATACATGGATGTTATCTTTTAAAAAGTTGCTATGGCTATTGGCTACATGGGCTCAGGGCTCGAATTTGGGGAGAAAATCCACAAGACTACAGGGCTTGTAGCTCAAAATCTTTACTGGACCAGACATTTTTTTACAAGACCTGATTCAAAATGTGAAAAAAACAAAACTTGCTGCCACAGTTTAACATGCATTTAACTGCTTTTATATGAACCAGAACTGAGACAAGTAAGGGAAGAGTATACTTGATTACTCATAGAATTGAAAGATAATTTATTAGACCCAAAGTCAACACTTGAACATAATGTGTTTCTGTTATTCAATTGAAAAACACAAGACCATCGGACTTGTTAGGTCATAAGTTTACTGGCCCGACACTAAAATTACTGGCCTCGGGCCTGTGGTCCAGTGTAAAATTCGAGCCCTGGGGCTAGTAAACATCACTTCCAGAGTTCTAACTGTCCACCCAACATGATGCTCAATTTTACTTGCTTTTCCGATGTGAATAACAATTTGTTAAAGAGGTTAATTATCTTGGAGTGTTTGAATGTAACTTCATTAAAACCAACAAACTGGTTGCGTTCGCTACAATTAATCGGAAAGATACATTGATGACAATACATGCTTAAAATGTGGGCTACTAAAACTTCCTGGGGGCAAGTAAAATGTTCAGTTTAATAGCCCGCTTGGCTACTTTACGAAAAGCTCAAAGCTCAAAGCTCAAAGCTCAAGTTCTGCTATCGTAGAAAAAGTAGTATGCCAGCGAGTATAGTAAATCTACGGTTATTGAATTCATGTATAGCTACCACAGGTATCAGAGATCTGAATTTCTGAATGACTTACGAGACGGTGACTGCTCTATATTCCCACACCCCTATGGGTTGACAGCCCCATGTGATCCACAGGGTAGGGTAAGGGATGGGACGTAAAGCCATTGGTCCTGTGTGTTGTGTAATGCACGTAAAAGAACCCAGTGCACTTATCGAAAAGAGAAGGGGGTTCGCCCCGGTGTTCCTGGTTTGATTGGCTGCATATACACAAATGTAGCACCACAGCACCTTGAAATCCATGTAAAGGAATAGGTCTCATACTTCAAAACGTAGCTTCACATATGCCTTGCAGGAAAATACTGACTGTTGAAGTGCCTTGAGCATCACTGAGTGACGGATATAAGCGCTATATAAGAAGCCACTCTCATTATTATTACTATTGATTAACCCTCTTGCTGTCTGACCATTCAATACCATTCACTGTGGTTTTGAATGATACATGTAGATAAGCTATGCCAGCCTTGCAATATGATACCATGAGGGAATGCATGTACACAGTACACAGTTAGTTCTGTGCACAGTTGTGCCACCATACACAACTTTGGCAGTTGAATGGTTTCAAATGGTTGGTCAACTCACTTGAAAATGTTGCGAACAGTAGGAGGGTTAATAGGAAAATTTTAAGCAGTGTCAGAACATGGAGTGCAGGTCTAGTCCCTAAAGGGACACATTGCCTTCGGATTGGGCATTTGAGCTACATGGAAAAGCGTTAGTTATGAAATTAATGTGGTTGGGAAAAAAAAAGAAATTAAAGTAGAATATGTTTCCTTAACTTTTCCTTATCATGGTCCGCCATTTTGTATTTTTAAACCGCGTCTTTGTGTCTACAAAATTACAGACTGTGTCAGTTCACAAGATACAGCAATCTTGCCAAATCGCAAAACAATTTTTGCAAAATCGCAATGATATTAAGCCTAAATGATATCCAAGTTGTGGTACTTAACTGATCAGTTCCATTACATTTTCAGAGTTGGTATGGTTGTGTGACCACTGGTCTGGAACAGAGACGAGGCTAGTTGCTGATGAAAAATTCTTGGAACTTGTTGGCACTGAGCATGCCGTCATCACAGCGAACCATAAGGAGGACATAGATTGGCTGGCAGTCTGGGTTTTTGCCGATCGGTTTGGCATTTTAAAAGTAAGTCGCTCATAATAAAACAAAGAGTAAGGCAGGTGTGTGTTTTATCAGGTTTTTTCCGGAATTCAGGATTTGTCATTGATCTCGCTTGGTCCTCAGATTTTCTTGGGGGAGGCAAAATTGCCATCAAAGAGTTGAAAGACTCGGCCCTTGTGACCAAACCTTCTGAATCTAAATGAAATGATGTAGATCGTCTGCAAACCTCTAAAATGTAACATCTTGCAATTTTCAACTGATAAACCACAATGAAAACTGACTGGGTAAAATTTAAACTAATTTTTGGTTGAACAAATAAATATTGTCTAAAGCTGGACTTGAACCTACACGACCTCTGGATTAACATGCCAGCGCTCTACCAACTGAGCTATTTACAGGTAGCCCTTTTGTATGTTGGCGGTCTCCCTATTTTGTCAATATCTTTGTTCGGGGGTGTCAGTCAGAAGTTATTCAACATGTAACAGCCCTAAAGCCAGGGATCACATCCAAGTTTCTAATACAACCTGGGAAACGGCAGCTGAGAGATCTCAAAAAGTGGATGCAACTTTTTCTTGCAAATATCAAGTAATTAAGCACAGTTATAGGTTGAACGGCTTCTGACTGGCACCCCGCACAAAAATGTTGGGAAAATAGGGAGACCGCCAACATAGAGCTAGATAGCTCTGTTGGGAGAGCGCTGACACGTTCAAGGAGGTCTCAGGTTCAAGTTCCGCTCTAGTAAAACATTTTTTTTTTCAACCTAAAATTATCTTGCAAATCTTTTCGTTTTATCTCCACACTATTAACTGGGAACTGTTAAAGGCACCTGGAAATAGATTTTTTTTTTTTTTTAATATAAGAGTATATGTATATTAACAATAAAACAATTTTTTGAGTAATTGTTTGTCAGTATTTATATGTTAAAAAAATAGATAAAGTTGTTTGGGGGCGACTCCGCCCATCCCTTTTTGTGACGTCAATCGAGGAAGACTTCGCCTCGATTGAACATCGACCCCACTCGAACTTGCCTGCATTTACGTTGTATATACACGTGCAAGTAGTGAGATTGTACGTTTCGTTTTGGTATCCAAAAGGGGGTTTTTCTTGCATTTTTCCAGCGAAAATTGCAGCTGGATGCAGCAAAACGACTAAAGATGGGGTCAGCCAGCATTTTTTGTCCTGCAGATTCCAAATATAGGCAGTTACGGGCATCGAAAGTTAGGCTAACGAGGGCAAAGTGGTCCGGTCCGACGTCGTTTTCAGCGCTATGCAGCGAACACTTGGATAGCCCGGGGATTTTTTCGTTGGTAGTAGTGTGCAAGGGAAGTTGCAGTGAAGCTTAGGTTACCAGCGAAATGTTTCTGGTGGAAAAACAATACCTCGTATTATCCGTGTTCTCGTTATGACCATGCTCGTATCTTCCGTTTTTAAGACATAGAAACGCGCATGGGACAGTTCGGGACCGGTGAAAAACCTCGTATAAACTGGCGTCTCGTATTAGTCGACTGTACAGTACTGTCCTAGGATTGCATTGGGTGGTGACGTCCGAATACGAAAACGCATCATACGGATCAGGTACCCAGACGTAATGTACGGGGCCAGACTACACATTTTCTCCTGCCTCGATTGACGTCACGAACAGCGCCATGTAAAGGGGGGCCTACTTTTTAATTTGTAATTAAAAGAAAAATACAATTTTTTAACCTTAGCAAATTGTTTATTCACATTCCACTCATAAAAATGTATATATTAATGACAAAAGCTTTATTTTGAAAAAATACCACTGCCAGGTGCCTTTAAAACTAGTTTTCATGAACTTTTCATTTGCATTCAATTTTATCCCTTTGTAAGGAGTTTGTGTAAAACTTGAACAATTTTGGAGCCATTTATCGACCTTCATTTAACCAGTTTGCTTTAGGGTTTAAATCCTTTTCTCCAGGATTATTTCGGTCAAAACCCTTTTTTTTTTTAGCCATTAATCATTTGTTTTGTCAATGAAACTCTGTTTGGAATTGGATACCTATAGAGAGGGTTCTCTGTTGCAGATTTTGATAAAGGAATAAAAGAGGATTTTGATTGAGGTCTTGATTGTTCATTTAAAACTGGCAGAGTTGTGACTGGCATAGGACTGAGTCGAAGGCGAGGTCCGTTGTCCTACAGCCACAACCCTACAGGGTTTAAACAAACGTTCAAGACCGAGTCACCAATCTTTTATTCCCATTCATAAATGCCTTTTTGTAAAAAATCTGTTCTTTTCTGTAAATTGTTCAATTCCTGTCACAACTGTTTCACAAAGGGTCAAATTGCGAGCGACGCTCAACGGTTGTGCAAAGGAGAGTATGCTAATAGTTTTTACATTGAGTATGGGTATTAAAGTATTCAATTGCGTTACACATAAATAAGCGCCGCGTGTAAGCTTGCTTGCCATGCGCATGTTCAAACACTTTTCACTGTGTTTATATCACACATTTAAATATGGCCATGTGATCTCCTCTCGGCCAATCAGAATAAATAAACTGTCCATAGTTTTTATGAATGGCTTGTATACGCTCATGAAAATAAGGATAATCGTATGGCCCCCTTTATGATAACCAGACAAAGTCAACAAAGCTATTACCAATGTCGGTCAGCCCTTGTTCTCAATAACATTTTAGTACATGTTTTTTCAAGGGTCATAATACTGTGCCTGGTTTTCTTTTTGTGTGTGTTTCTGTAACAGAATGCAAAATGCCTGATGAAGAATGATATCAAATATGTTCCCCTTGTCGGATGGTCGTTCTCTATGCTGGAAATGATTTTCCTGAAGCGGGACTTCACAAAGGACAAAAAGAACATGATCGCTGGTTTCAAAAACTATGTCACATATCCGATATATTGTATGGTAAGTGTTTTCTAGGAAAATTGATGCTAATTTTATATGCTGCATATCAGAGCAGTGCTGACTCTACACTGAAACCTCTCTAGTTAGGTTATAACCTAAATTTTGTATTGCTGTAAATGGTAGATGAAGGTGTCTAGATTCAGAATCTGACGGGTGCCAAGCGGGCACCCTTGGGCATTTTTTGTTAATACTGACATCACAACCCACGCCCACTTTTTTGATTATGTAGTAATTATGACAAATGTATTTTGTCACAGTAAACATATCATGTTTGGTATCAGATTAAAGCTATTTAAATTTACCGCTTGTCTCGCCTTCAAAATATTGCCACTAGAATTGTAACCCAGTCCAACACTAGAGTACACATCACACCTATCCTACAAGATCTACACTGGCTACCCATTAAAGGCACTGTACACGTTTGGTAATTACTCAAAATATATATTGGCATAAAAACTTACTTGGTAACGAGCAACGGAGAGCTATTGATAGTATAAAACATTGTGAGAAACGCCTCTCTCTGAAGTAACGTAGTTTTTGAGAAAGAGGTAACTTCTCACTAAAATAAAGACTTCTGGCCAGAAGCCTTTTATTCCCATCTGAAAGCACACTAATTTGTGCAACAACAGTGTTTTTTCTTTCATCATTTTCTTGCAACTTCAATGACCAATTGAGCCCAAATTTTCACATGCTTGTTATTTTATGCATATGTTGGGATACACCAAGTGAGAATACTGGTCTTTGATAATTACAAAACGTGTTCAGTGCCTTTAAGGACAGAATCATCTTCAAGATCCTTGTCAGGCTAAGTGACAATAATCGTATATTACCATAAGACGGACACAAATAATATCCACTTGACACAGATGTAAATTCAAACTGAATTATTATTCAACAATTGGGTGGTATTTACAATATTTACAAATAATCAGAATTGAAATTAATATGGTGGCTTCCTCAATTTGGGTTGGGGTTGTAACTCCAACACTAACAGAGGAACTTCTGGTGAATAATTTAGCCTAAATAAAATATATTTAGTAAGTGTCCTTCAATAAACTTTCGTTAGATTCCGTAGGTTTCTTCCTTGTAATTACATCAGACATTACTGACAGTCACTTTCTATTGACCGTGAACTGGCGTACATAACTTACAATAGAATAGAATAATGCGCTGTTTCTTATCGATTGGATGAATTTCTCAAGCCTTCAGGCAAACGTACACTAAATAAACTAAGTCACAACAATTTTAAATCAATATACTACATTATGTCGTTCAACCTTCCCCGGAGGACTTCCGTATTGAGGGTGAATCTTGTCCAACGACTGACAACTGTCCCTGTCCCTGCCGTGGTCGTCTCTACGATCCGGTCATAATTTGGCACTGAGGGGGTCGTCATATCCAGGGGTTAATTGGTCATCTATAAATGAAATTAACCAAATCATCTAATACAAGGTTTTTTCAAAACCAATGCACATCAATCCAATACATCGTTTATGATAAACAATTTCGTTGGCGTTTCCATCACTATGAACATTTAGGTTCTTGAGGGAGTTATCCCTATCACTGTTACTATAAGTAAAATGAACCAGATCATCTAACAGTTGAGTTATCAATTATAAACAGCGATAACTAATTTCGCAACTTATACTTCGTACAACTCTAGACGTTTCCTTTACTTCTGGGCATTTAGCATTTTGAGGGATTTGTCCCTAACATTCTACAGCATACATTTTATCAAACTATTTTTAGTTTTAACTTTCGTAAAACATGATAAACTTACGGTAATTGGCGGGGAGATTGGCCTCAGGCTGCCGTTGCCGTAGAGATTGGTCAACATCTGACGTGGTTTTACCATAAGTGGCTCTCGGCCGTAACTTTGGTTGGCCGGCCCAATACCTATACGGTGGCTGTATCCACTCGCCTGTTGGGTATGGTTGGCAACCTACACTTCAGTTCGATCCTTAATCAAACTCATAAGGCACGTCCTCTCTCTCTCAAGCTCACATTGCTTTCTGACCTTCCCCACTCTGTTTTACTCATTAATGTGACCATGAACAAACACAAAAGCCTTAGCCTAAAAAGGGTTTACGAATTACCATGACCAAAGTTATGTGTGGCGCGCGAGTAACTACATGTATGCATAACTAAAAGTAGGTTAAACGGGGCGTTTCCTGCGCACTCGAATCTGGAGATATAGAAAGGAAATTGCGGGATCTCGTGTAAGACAATGTGAACTATTTGCAAACCGCCGGTTTGCGGAATTTAAAATATGTCAGATCAAAAGAAAAAGAACATTAATGAATTTTAAGGAATACCAATGAATTGACTCTGACAATCCTTGTCTGTGTCTATCGCTCATCAAAAGGCACTTTACCACCATATCTCTCAGAAGGACTCCAACCCTATCTTTCCAACCGCCAGTCTATGCACTCTAATAACAAACATCTTTTAAGGAAACCCCTGGCCAAAACATCATGGGGTGAAAGATCATTTACTTCTGCTGCCCCTTCATTATGGAACGACTTGCCGGATCATGTTAAACTTTCTCCATCACTAGCTTTGTTCAAAACTTCCCTCAAGACTCACCTAATGAGGACTGCATAAACATTTCCTTCTTCTAATGTGTCACTGCGCCATGCGCATCTTTAGATGGATACCGGCGTATTATAAATGCCCATTATTATTATTTATTATTAAAGGTCAAATATCAAGGAAAATGTGAGCATTACTGTATAAAATGTACATGTATGTACAGTCTATATTGCCTGTAATGTCATACATGTATCAGGAAATCAAAATGAGACTTTCCAAACTAGGAATGTATAATTCTGAGAATACATTGATTCTTTGAAGAACGTACAAAATATGTAAAAGCCAAGTCCAATAGATCGATCCATTAAGCCGCGCCTCCTTACGAGTCGACCAATCACAGCCGCGAAACCCGATCACCATTAGTGCAAAGATCACCAAACGGCTCAAATGGTGATCAGATTTCGTGGTTGTGATTGGTCAATGAGAGATGTCATAAAATAATTATTGAAAATACAAAATAAAACGCATTGTTACATAAAAGAAGTAGGGCCTAGACGTCAAAAAATTGAAGGGCTCAGAGTTATTGCGCGGGTTGCCCATTGTGTGAATGGCCTTGTAGGGGGCGTGTGAGTAGGCTTACCTTATTACGAGGCCTAATTTGCAAAAAGTTAATTTCAAAGTGCAAATGTTCGTAAAAACTGTTTTCACCAATATTTTTGAGCTATAAGACATAGATCGGAAAGCACGGCTTGTGGGAAATAACCAACTCTAATGGATTGAGGTATCTTTTTATACCGATTGTTATTGCTCTCTAGCGTTGTGGGTATCGAGTCTCCCAGTAAAAGACCGCGAAAAGTAAATACAGCGCCATTTTACTCTTCAATTCGAGGACAAACTACGTGAGGCGTAATGCCGCAAAAAAAAAATCTAAACACAAAATGGCGCAATTTGTCATAAATTTTCGAGGAACTTATAGGACCTACTTTGCGGCCACTAAAGAGTTATATCGCAATGAGTAAACTCGTCGCAAAGATTTAGTGAAATCCGTAAAAACCATCGCCAAGTTGTGTTGAATTTTTGATTCAGCGGTCGGTTTCTGCGTTTGCGATTTATAGCGATTTTGAAATCGGCCCCCGGTACGCGCGGTTCAAGGACCTTCCTGCAGTCAATGGTGATTGCTAAACTACGAAATAAATTATAGCCATGATGCAAAAAGCGTTAAATGTAAAGATGATGATGTGCTAAGAATATAATCACACAAAAAAAAAAAAACTTTTCAAACACAAAAATGTAAACGACAAACTGAGTCGAAGACTAAAACAACAATGTGACGTCATGACCATCACAGTATGCTAATGAGCGGACAGCGGCGCTGGTGTGACTTGTCGGCTACCTCGCTAAGCTGAATTGCAGATGTTAATGGTCTTTTATATTGTCTTTGATCTTTACATATCTGTTATTAGGTTCTTTATTTTGTCCTCAAATAATGTTTTTTCCCCCTCATATTTCTAGTTAAAGTCTTAGTTTCGGCCATATGTGACCCGCTCTGCAAAAATGGCCCTTATGTCGCAAAATTTACTTTTGGAGTTACACACATGGATGGAAAGGCCATACTCTAAGCTTTAATTTGGTGTATGATGGAACTCTGTAGCATTGTGCAATCTTGAGATAAACCCAGCTTTACATAATAAAATCCCCTATTTTTTTCCAAAATTACTTGAGTGACTTCAGGAGAAAAACCATCGTCAATGAACCATGAGATTGAAAATTTGATGTGGCAAAGTAAAGGACTCTAGCAACAAACACTTTTCTGCTAAACTATTGGTCTGAAATTTTGACCAACTGTTGTTCATGACTCTTAAAATATTATATTAAAATACGACAATTTATGAAGCATGGGATTATATGTTTTTACCAATTTGCATAATGTATTAAATCTGAATTTTAATGTACACATTTCTCCGTATTGAGCAGGTTAAAACTTAAAAGCTAACCTTTTCAAATATAAAAACCTCCAGGGTGACAAATTGTGTTGCTGTTATTATAAAGTATGTTCCATTTGACATGAACGAATATCATTCAAAATGTACATGTAAGTTTTGGGTGAAAATTTCAAGATTTTGGTAAAAAAAATAAAAAAATAAAATAAAAAAGGGCTTAGAATTGCTCACCAAGCTGACGATGTTTTCTGCTAAAATGTTTAATTATTAAATACAAGAAAAGTATTAAATCAAATTTTCTGATTGTTAGGGGCTTTGTGTGATCATACGTTTCTTTTTTGATGTTTTCAACAACACCTGGCATTTTATATCTTTAACTCAATTTATGATTTTTATTTTTATTTTTTTGAACGTATGGCTCTGAAAATAGACTTTTCTGTCTCTATCGTGTGGTAGGGCAACCTACCTAGAGTTCAGCTGCTTGTATTTCAGACAAGAACTTAATATTAATCCAAGATGTATCACTTGAAACATGGTCCATTATGTACTTTGTTGGGCGTCTTCCGCTGTCACCAGCAAGTTAAATCAGAATATAAATTCAGGATTTCTCAAAAGTCCGAGTCATACGACGAAACCAGACATGTATAATAATTATAGCCCTCCTCTCTCTGAATTAGTGAATATCTTTGCGTTTCATAGATCCTAAAAAGCTTTAGCATGATAGTGGTCTTTTTCAATAGTCATCTTCAATCAGATTAATCACGAAAGAAAGTATGAAATCTGTGACATATCTTAGAAGTTACAGGAGATAAACAATCCCTGACGATCTTTTGACGGAAACAAGACAACTCGGCTAACTCGTCCCCCCATGCCATGTGTGCAGAATAAACATCGTGGCACGCACAATGCTAGCGCTACGTACAGTACGTACGTGTTTCGAGAAAGCCACGAAGTGAGACCACAGCGCATGCGCGAGATTAATAATGGGCGTCTCGACCAATCAGTGCGCTCTGTTTGGAGCATGTGACAGGATATGTCCACGTCCTTAGTAACAAGCGCAGTTTGTTTACGGGGGAAACAATGATCTGCATAGCAATTGCATTTGACCCTTCACCTTTCTTGTGTCTAAATATAGAAAGAGTTACAATGTAGTCATAAGCTTCAAGATGATACAAGATGATACAAAATGTATAATAGGGGGGTTCGTGGAAGAGCATTGCCAGAGGTGAAAATATCGGCATTTTAGAATCATCGCACGGAATTGATCGTACCAAACCACTATAAACATTATCACAGAACACAGGGTTTTTCATCTTTATTGATCAAAATCAACCTTCCTGGTTTAAAATTAAGAAAGAGTAGACATCAAGGTTGGAAAATAGGGTAAAAAAAGAAAATCCCTACTCCAACATGGAAGAGCTCATTACGGGATTTAGCCAGGCGCGACTTAAGGGCCTTTTTCGCAGAGCGGGTCACATATGTGATTGACAGTGACGGTCGTTGACGAACAATCAAAATTTGAGTCATCAAGTAAAATTTGTGCACTCTCAGCACAGAGTTGTTACTTTGGCTTGTTGGAGCGTGGATGTCCATTTCTAGGAATCCCTTCTCCACTAATTTCCACTCACTTCAGTCACTTGCCGTGTTGTGATTTCATCTGTTCACCCCCTTTTTTAAAACAAACTTATCACAAACATGAATATAATAGACATCATTTTGTATAATTTGTTATGCAGTGGATATTAATTTACAATAGCGCCACCAACCGTTCACCATTCCACCCCCAACAAGGGTCAAAGTCTGGCGCACGCCTCTATAAGAAAAACTTACAATACAGTACTCTCTATCGTTGCCACTTTTTCAAGAGTGATAACCAGACTATACGTTTCAAGCGTATGGAGCGCATGTTTCCGAACATTGACGACTCAAATTTTTAAACAAAATGACTGGTATAGAGAGATCCCTTCGCTCGGTTTTCGGTAAGATAATTTCTCATAAATATGTGTTTTTATAGAAAGAGTATTAATATAATATATCTATCATTTTTTTAAAGAAATGTTGCCTGCACACGCTCACACCTGATTAATATTAATTCACAGCATGTTCAGGCCTGAGTGGAATTTCGGTATTCTGAATTTCTTCTTGACATGTTGACTGCCCTGCTGGGGTCGATTTCACAAAGCACTAAGATTCATCTTTAGATGAGTTATCAGTATTACCATAGTGATTTGTATTGTGACATCACTCTTTGCAAAGCAACTGCGATGGATTGGCAGTTACGATCAATCTTAACTCTTTGTGAAATCGAGCCCAGGTTGACTTGTTGTGGGAGGTCGAGGGCAACCAACCAAGGCCATTCTCATTTTGCAGAGTAGGCCTACTAGTACTAGTATCGTAGGACGCCCTGTATTCAGGGCGTCCCTGAAATCGAGGCAAATCTTTTACCTCTCTGCGCGCGATGTAAACAGTCCCTAGATACAATTTTTGTGGTTTGACTTGCCAAACAAAGAGTCTCCTTTCCTTTGACCAAAACTTAGAAACATGTAAGGCTCCACTGGTAGTTGCACTTGTAAATGCAAAAAGTTGTGGTATTTTACTCTATTTTTAGGCATTTCTGCAAGGTACAAAAATATGTCATACTGTCGGGGCCATAAAAAAAAAATTCCCACCGAAAAAGTTTCATCAAACACTTTTTCAATTCACAATTCACGATGATCAAATCATGTGACTGAACATTCTGCTGAGCATTCTGGGGGGAAAAATACAGAGGCTTAAAGAAGCCACGTGCCTTATATATCATTTTCTAATAGTCTGGATAATTTTTTTTTGTAACACTATCATTTTTTTAATTAAAATTTCACATCTATTTCATATGTGTAACCTTCTCTTTACATCCTGTAGTGGGTAACATCCCGTACGATGCAACGGAAGAGAAACTTAAGGACATCTTCTCCGAGGTTGGCCCGGTCATCAGCTTCCGCCTCGTCTACGATCGGGAGTCCGGCAAGCCCGGTTCTGCGAGTACAAAGACCAAGAGACTGCGTTGAGTGCTATGAGGAATCTCAATGGTTATGAGCTGAACGGACGAGCGCTGAGAGTGGATAACGCTGCCAGTGAAAAGAACAAGGAAGAACTCAAGAGTGAGTAAACTTTGACAATTAGCGTACAGCTGAGAAGTAAAAGATATGCGTTGTTTGTTGAAGGGAACGTTCGATTGTTTCAATCCTGTTTCTGCCCCAGGAGTAGGTGGCAGCTTGTTTCCTGGTGACAGTTAATTTGGGTCAATAGTTCAAATCAGTTAAAGAGGAAGGGAACCGACCAATTCAATTTTGTGATGTGCTCATTTTCAAATAAATAGAGTCCTCATGTGAGTGGGGAAAAAATTATAAGTCTCTATCTATTGGAAAAAAGAAAACATCACAAAATTGAATTGGTCATTTCCCTTTCTCTTTAAGTGGAGCCCTCACCTTGAAGTGGTCATCTGTGGCCTTGTGATGTTAAGCGATTTCTCATAAAAAGAATTTAAAAAAATGATGGAGGACAGTTTTCCCAGGGACTGCTGATGAACTCGACACACTGAAAAATGACATGTCTCTCTGACCAATGCATCCACCTGCTGGACACTAGCAGATTGCAACAGTTCTAACCAGTAGGTCACTGTATCTGCATGTAAGGCTCTTCCTTAGCGGGGGTCCGCTGGGAAAATGCTGGTTATAACTTCTGAGGGCCAGTCAAATATCTGTCCTAGTGGTCCTGCATGGCTAAAGTTGTTCCTTGCTTCCAAACGCTACGTCTAAACCACTGACAAGGGGCAAGAGAGGCCGCGGCGTTCGTGTAATTCCAGCCCTGCCGTACAAAACGACAATGTTGAAAAAAATAACGCAAGCGATGTGGACCAGTGAAAAAGCTTGATTATTGAAATGACAAAGTATCTGGTTCCGATGGCCAGTCACTGAAAAAGTGCCTCCTCATTTGTCTGTTTATGCAGGCATGATATTCTTCCTATACTTAAGTCTGATTTCCGATTTTTGTTGCACTAAAAAATATCGGCAAAAGTGTTAATAAAATGCCTGAAAAGTCTGTTAAAGCCTACACCATATGTAGGTCAGCCCTTGTAATCAATAAAAATTGGACCAAGTATCATACCTGTTATGGTTCCCTACAGTCACAGTGTGCAGTTTGGCCATAAGGTAGTTATCCCCACCTGTTCACACTGACCTCTGAACAAATAAATATACAAAAATGCAATGGAACCAACCACCAACAATAAGAAAGAGGGTTTATTGTACATTGTTGATGTTCCTCCCCAGTTTAACTAGCCATCTCCTTGTCCTTCTTCTACCTTCAGATCTTGTGCCTGCTGCTCCTGCAACCGATGTAAGTATTTCATAAAGCCTGTAAGCACAAAAACTTGCTCAGCACAGAAAAGTATTGCTTAGCAGAAACAGGTTACCAGCCAAAATCACATAAACTTTGCATTGTTGTGACTGGTGCCCCTCAAAATGTTAGCTTAGCATAGAAATTTGTCAAGCAGTATATTCTGCTAAACAGCTTATTGAAATTCGGCCCTGGTTGATAGAAGTATAGACCCTTCTCAGATGATGTCACTATTTTATCACTCGCCATGCTGGTGAACTTACACATTGCGCACTAACGTTACTAAAACTGCCTGAAAAGTTAAACAGTTTGGCAAAAAAAATGTATACAAATATTTAAAATGATTTTGGGTTGAACAAAGAAAAATTGACAAGAACCAACGACCCTCGTTTGAACCAACGACCTCCGGTTTAACGTGCCGGCGCTCTACCAACTGAGCTATCTAGCCCTATGTTGGCGGTTTCCCTATTTTGTCAATATCTTTGTTCGGGAGTGCCAGTCAGAAGCCATTCAACCGCAAACTGCCGTATAGCCAGGGATCACACCCAAGTATACGATACAACCTGGGAAGTGGCGGCCAGGGGATCACCTTAAGGGGATGCGACTTTTTATATTTAAAATATAATTTTGGTGTCCAATAAAAAGTTCAACAAGTCTTCTAATCAGGTAGAGACTTTCCTGACATTCAAAACTCGCTTGATTCAGAATGTTGCAACATTTGGTGTTTTCTTGTTTACAGTCACCGTTTGGAGATGCCGTTTTACCGCATGAAGCTCCCGAAGCAATCTCTAAAGCTGTGGCCAGCCTGCCTCCAGAACAGATGTTTGAACTCATGAAACAAATGAAGGTTGGTCTTTCTGTTTTATTTACTTTGTCAGTGTGTATTCGTGGACTTTCTCCTGACTTTATCTGATCTTCTGCATAGCTATGTTCCTGTTCATCCGCTTTGTTCTGCTGGCCAATCGTTACTGACGCAAACTACTGTTTCTAAAACATTCTATGGTCGAAGCACCTTCAACTTCATTGCACCTTCATTATGGAATGACCTAGCAGTTCATATTCGCCAAGCTGACTCTGGTTTGATTTTCGAGGGACGTTTAAAGACTCGCTCGTTTGAATCTACATTTTTGTAACAAGTTAACAAATTATATTTCATTTTTTAATGTGTTCTTTTGTGCGTAGAGGCTCCTGCATTATGCGCTATATAAATGTCTGGTATTATTATTATTTTTTGTCTTAAATCGAGAGATGAAAAGCTGTCAACTCTATGGATATTTCATGTCTGACCATTCACTGTGGTGAATGCACCTGCACAGTATGCACCTGCACAGTACACACGTATGTACACAGTTTAATTCTGTGCACAGTTGCGCCATCATACACAACCCATGCAGTTGAATGTCTTTGAATAGTTGGTCAACCCACTTGAAAATGAATTCAATTAGTTTTAAATGCTGGCTTTTTTGGCTCGAAGCTCAACATAGGTTTTTATGTGTGTATTTAAAGGTCCTTTTAATCTTTATTTTTCCAAACAGTTCTACGCATGTTGATAATTGTTGTTATGAATCTTTATAACTGGTAACATTTCCGGTATTTCTGCTTTACATGTAATCTGTCTGTTGAGCAGGTGGCTACCATGTTAAAAAGAAATGGTAAGTTTTTGGTGTCCAAATCTGGTTATGATCTCAAGTCATTTTCAATGGAGTTCAGTAGGCTCAAGGTTGGGGCTTATAAGGTGCTGTCCTCAGTTTTTTGCAACGACAAGATGAAAACAAAGAGGTACATAATGAAAGTCATGTACTACATGTTGCTCAACAGTATTTAACCACTCCCCACTCCTATGTAGGGTTGACATTAAGATTAGCCAGTGATTCTTGTTTTATTTCCGATCTTGTAGTTGGTGATTCAGAACAACCCGGTGGAGGCAAGGAACATGCTTCTGCAGAATCCACAGCTTGCGTACGCCTTACTACAAGCCCAGGTCGTCATGCGCATCGTCAATCCAGAAATCGCTGTGGTAAGCTAGAAAGGAAAGTTGTCTCTAAAGGCATAACCTAATTTTATAAAATTTCCACTTGTTAACCCTCCCACTATTAGCATGTTTCTCGAGTCAACCAACCCATACCTCACTGTGCCACAACAGTGCTATTTTGAGGCACACTCATGCTGATGTAGAGAGTAGAGCCATTGCTAGAAGTGCTTCAATGAGAGTGATAAACTAGAGAAGCCACCAGCTGTGCTCAATTGTAATGGAATTTGGGCCACTGTCAGAAGAGATAAGGTTCTCAACCTTGGTCAATTTCTGAAGTCGCAATCTCTAATGCTGATTGGCCATATGTACATGTACATACAAATACAATGATAAGAAGTTGTGGCATGAGTCAATTCACCGTTGTCCGATAGCACATGGGAGACTTTGAGGCATTTTGGAGTATGCACCTATTGACCAATTTTACGATGTGCTGCGCACTTACACAGGCCTATCCTGTCCACCATTTCAGGAGTGGAAATGTAAACAAAGGAAATAATATACGCAATGTGCAGAGGTGCGTTCCCAGTCGTACAAGGGGTCAAACATCACCTAGAGAAATAAAATAATACAGTCCTCTAGCTACTTTTTTTTGTTCAAGATAATATTCTTTCAAATTGATTGATGTGTTTTCCTCAGACGCTTCTTCACAAGCAAATCAACGTACCTCAAGTTCTTGTCCCACCTGAGCTACCCCAGACCTCACAACAACAGTCCAACATTATCCAGGGTCAGGGGCCAGGCATGCCCATGATGCCAGGCGGACAAGGTGGCCCTGGTCCAGGCATAGGGCAGATGAACCAACGCCCACAGATGATGCCCCAGCAGGGACCGGGTAGGTTAACTGACCACTCTCTCCTTATTTATTCCTTACCCCTCTCCCACCCACATCCCCTTTCTTCACATTTAGGTAGCCCTGGAGGCCTTCAACTTTTGTTAAAATATTATAGTGACGTCCTGGATATGAGAGTTTGTTTCCGGCAGGGGCGGCAAAAATTCAACTTGAGCAACTTTTCCACCAATATAACATAATTATTCCATGGCAGCCTATATTTTTGGCGGTGGTTTTGGACGTCAGATATTCCCCATTAATTCGTCATTTTTGTGAAATAATTCAATGAGCCGGGCCTGAAGACACTGTACATGTACCTGTGTAGAAAAGTCAATGAAGAAACGTTCAGTTTTAGATGGGAGGAAAATTCTAAAAAGGGGGAAAACCAAGGCAATCAGGTAGGGACTGAAAAACGATTCCACACGCAAGGCTCCGGTCTGAGGTGGGATTCATACCAGGGGTCCAGGGGTGCCCTCAAACCAAACCCAATGAAGTTTTAAGTAATGTTGAAATGTAAAGTTTTGACGTCCTATCCCCATATCCGTTATTGATTGTCTCTTCAAAGCAAAGATTTGAACTCCACTGGTCTAGTTTTCTGATCGAGAGTCAACTTGTCCTACGGTCGAATGGACAATCCGTCGAGTTGTCCGACCCTGTCGAGTTGTCCGACCCTGTCGAGTTGTCTGACGGTCAAGTTGTCTGACATCCTTGAGAAATGGGGCAAGATATCACAACGCCAACCTAATCACACTAGTGTAACTATACTATTGGCTTACTAGATCACACCAGTCAGAATCTCAGAATGCTAAGAATAAACCAAGTATCTCTTTTTAGCACCTCTTCAAAATAGAGATTATTACACGATGTTCCCTGTAAAGAGTGTAGTAAATAGTATATGTAAATGAGTTTTGATATATTTTTTTGACCAGGTGGGATGATGCGTGGTCCGATGCTAGGACCGAACATGGATCAGCGAGGACCCATGGATGGTAGAGGACCCATGATGCAACAAGGACCCCCTAACCAAATGGGAATGGACAGAATGGACACAGGTAAGGCGGAGTTGGTTGGCCATGGTCGGGCAGATGCTCCATTGTTGGAAACTATTACCCCACATTTGAGATTGTTAATTTATTTATTATTTAGGTTTTTTTTCTGTGGGGGGGGGGGGGGGGGTGTTGATTTATTTTCATTTGTTGTTTGTAGTTAAAGAGTACAGTTTAGTAATAGTTACATTTTATTTCAAAGCAACAATGTTTTTATAATATCGTCTTGTCAGGTTTTTTTTTAAATGAAATTGTTGCTCCCTTTTTCTTGCAGAGCAAATGGGTCAGCGAGGTGGCATGCCCATCGGCCAGGAACAGAGAGGAGCGTTTGACAACCGCAACCAGATGGATAACCGAGGCCCAGCACCCGACCAAAGAGGTCAACCTGACCCCAGGTCACACGACCCCAGACGGCCTGATTTAAGAGGTCCGGACATAAGGGGTTTTGAAGGACGAGGGAATGACCCCAGAGGTCAACCAATGAGAGGCGGTGGTGACCCGAGGGTCATGGACAGAGGACCGGGCATGCCGGTAAGAATCAAGAAAGTTTTTGCCACTGAAAACAAAATGTCTTGCCCCCCCCTCCTCTTTCCTATCATTATGCAAACACTAGTGTTATAAATTTGCTTATTGTTATGTAACGCCCATGCCCAAATAAGGCACTTCTCAGAAATAATGAGATGGCAAAAAAAAGTGAAGACATCTGAAACATCAGACACGATATAAATGTTTTTCTTCAAGCTTGATTGGTATTTGTTATACAATTTATCCTTCATCTTGACTGTCCTTGATGTATGACATTTCTTACTTTGTACGTACATGATTGTACTTTGAATGTTTTTAGCCGAATAAATAATAATAGTAATAATAAACTTGAATCCTCGATTCTGATTGGTTGACCTTTAGCAAGAAGATGTGTGATACAAACATGTATTGCATGGCCCATATCACATGCCTTATGTATGGGTGTTTGTACGCTGCATACAAGTGTGGACTTGAGAGGGCCACATTAATGTAGGGACTTGAAATACTATGTGGACTTGCACACGTCCATACAGTGTATTTTTACAGTGTGTTTTTACAATGTAGAAGAATAGGGTTTTCCTTATACAGAACAAAGGAATGTCCACATGGTGACTGCAACACAGAGCTGTGTGTGTGTGGGTGTGGGTTGGGTGTTACTTTAATTGATACCAGGGTAAACCCAAAACCAAAAATGATATTCTTTATCCCCAATGCAATTATTACATCAGTTAGACCTCAAAATTGGTGACAGTTTGAGGGACCCCTGAAACGACATTGTTTAAAGTATTAGTGTTTTCAATCTGTCTTTAGGGTGGTCCACCAGGACCCCAGGGTGGCCTAGGAGGACTAGGACCCCAGGGTGGCCTAGGAGGACTAGGACCCCAGGGTGGCCCAGGAGGACCCCAGGGTGGCCCAGGAGGACCCCAGGGTGGCCAAGGAGGACCAGGTGGACCAGGTTTTGGAGCACCACAACCTACACAGCAAGAGCAGGATAAGGTCAGTATGCAATGGAGAGACTGGCAACCAGTCTATTGAGGAAGCCTTGAAAAAGTCGAGCACGTTCTAGGCTTGAAGGAACGTTCGTGTAGGCATGTATCCAGTGGACCGGACCACCGGAACAGTCTATTGTGCAGGCATTATATTTGGTCTTTGGAAAAAAGTAGGAATATTTTGTCAGAATATTTTGTAAGTTTTGAAGACATTTCAGGCTTTTTAATCACAGTTTTTCTGATTTTTCCATGGGCAAATAAAATCAGAAATTGGACCAAAGTAGGAAGAATATTATGCCTAGTTGTACCGGGAACATTTCTACACTAGATTAAGAGAACATGTGCGTTGGCATTTTTTAACATTCCAATGAAACGTACAGCCAGGGATCAAGCCCAAGTTTACGACACAAACTGGGAAGCGGCAGCAGAGGGATCACCTGATATGGCAGTTAAGAGGTTGTATGGCTTCTGACTGGCACCCCCAAACAAAGATGACAAATTAGGGAGACGGTCAACAATAGGGCTAGATAGCTCGGTTGGTAGACCACTGGCACGTTTAAATCCGGAGGTCGCAGGTTCAAGTCCTGATTCAGTCAAGTTTTCGTTGTTCAACCCCACATTTTTGTACAATTTTCTCATTCAGTTCCCCTTGTGGTTTTATGTTATGACTTTTCTGTATGGTTTTGTCTGATTACTCTTGCCTTTGTTTTGATGCATTTTTTCAGCTAGTTTGTATGTTGCATTGCTTACTTGTTTATCACTAATTGTGTTTCTTACTGATTTATTTTATGTTATTTATGCTACTTTTATATTTTCATTTAAATTCATTTAGTTATTGAGCAGATATTTATTTACTTATTTAATTATTCATATATATTACCCTCAATTATACAATTTTTAATTTCCATATTTATTTTTAACTTCTCATATTACTTATACTTGAACAGGTATATTTTTTGTTTGTTAAATTATTTATGTTACCAACCAAGGATTGGATGAACAGGCTTTTGAGTCAGTGTTTCACTTTTGTTCATCCTGGCCATCTTAGATTGGATTGTCTTTACTCTGCTTGTTGAACTCCCCCCACTTCCCCAATCCGCTCCTCTTCTATACTTTCCCCACCCCCATCTCATTCTTACCAACTGTACCTCTATACATCTAGTCTTTTTGATTGGTTATACAATTTATCTTTCATCTTGACTGTCCTTGATGTATGACATTTCTTACTTTGTATACGTACATGTTTGTATTTTGAATGTTTTGGCCGAATAAATAATAATAATAATAAATGTATACTATTTTTGTGTGTTCAGGCTGCTCTTATCATGCAAGTGCTACAGCTATCCCCAGAGCAGATCAACCTCCTCCCTCCAGAACAGAAAGCTAGCATCATGTTCCTGAAGGACCAGATTGCACGCAGTCAGGGACAACTACAATACACTGCTATACAGCTGCTTGTGTGTACGGCTATGGGGGGAAAAATAGACTGGTACCCTTACACTTTACGTTTAAAAGAAGTGTTTTGGTTTAAGGTTTTTTCTATGTCCAAGGTGACTAGATCTTACACTTCAGCCAACAGCTGTAGTCACTCTAGGGTTTGAATTTCATGAATATTTTTACTAGCCGCTCAGAACTTCCTCTGGACCAGAAGTATTGTTATGAGACCTATAATATTTTTTTCTGTGCTGAACTTTTAGGAGGTTTTAGATCAACCTTATCCATCTTGGAGGTAAAGCATTGATGAAACAATTGAAAAGCGCAGCATAGGCCCACAAGCTCTAAGAAATCTAGATGAGGGCACTTTACTCAAAAACGTTGTGTTTGAGGAAAAACATTTAAAACTGCAGTACTTGTTCTTTTATGGGGTTACTGGTCAAGTGCTAAAATGGAAATGTTCCCTTCACAATGGCACCTTGCAACAGTGATAAGTGTGGGGAATTACCTGTTTTGCATTTCTTCTTTAGTGGGGGTGTGACATTCAATAAATGTACATTAAATTCAGCATCAATTGTGTAATACTATGTTGGATAGCACCAAACCATTTTATTACTTTTTGTTAGAATTCATAGAAATGTAATTAAATAAATCCACTATCTGGAATCCCATGCCATCTCTCAATTATTTGCTGTCAATTAATATTCACCTTCTGTCTAAAATTATAAAAATATTCCTAATAGAAAGTCATGATCCATAGAACATTGCATTAATTTGACACACTATAAAATTGCATAAAGTCAACAAAATATATTTGATTATATTGAAAGCTTACTGGTTTAAAAAGTCCATACCAGGACTCTTAGTACTTCCTCAAATTATTCATCCAGTCTCTACAAATCGGTGTAAAAATCATTAAGGCACTTTTCGGTTAACGGTTTGATTATAAATTCATAAAATTACATTATTTGTCATTACCAATAAATACACATTTAATAAATAAATGAAGCACACTTATCGTTTCAAATGAAAGACTCAGACCATCATTTTCAAGGAGAGTGAGTGCAATTTCTCTTCTCTGCACTCCTTATCCTTATCCAAAGAGTGCCCCCCCCTTATCCTTATCCAAAGAGTCCCCCCCCCCCCCCAACGAAAGAGGGGTTCCTTGGTCAGTTTTGTGATACACTCATTTTTTCAATAGAAATAGAAATGTATTGTATACAAGCATAGTTGATCAACACTGTCTGCAACTATTTTGTCAGCTCTACCAATCCTGTGAAGTTTAGTTCTGAGGAAAAGCTCTTCTCAATAATTTACGGAGAGCAGTTTGCAGTTTGCAGTTTACACATGTAGGACTGAAGACTTCAGGATGATCCGACATGGGAAAAACTAATAAATAAGGTTTAATATATGCAAAATAAATGTTTCTTTGTTTAGGTTTATCACAACAATCATTAAAACATTTAATTTTTTAGAAAATGATTTGAACTTCTGTATGGTGAAGGTATAGCCCTGGTGGGAAGCCAGTCTCCATTGCACTGCACTGATGTATCGTAATTTAACAGAGGAGTCCAACCAATGCTAGGTGAAGGTACAATTAGATAATAAAATAGGCATTTATTAACTTTTAAACATTTTATCTAAGCACATTTTAAACTTTTACTTTAAGACTACCACCATTGAAAGATCCGGAATCTTTCTCTTTCCCACAATAGTAAACACGGACTAACAGGGATGTGATAGGCTGTTGAAAACTCTTGAAAGCGCGAAAGCTTGCAAGCTCTAAAAGTTCCGCTCACTAATAACATTTATCTTTGGTTTTAAAATCCCTACTCTGCAATCTGGGGCGTTATATATGGTTTTATCTTCAGTATAAAAAAACTGGAGAAATCACATCCCCGATTCCGAGCTACACCTTTATAATAAAAAGCATTATTCAGGCTTGAGTGCTTTTCTGTGCAGGATCCTCCTCAACTAAAGTCAGTATGGTCAATGACGGTTATTGGAAAGAAGTAACTGTATCAGAGCTGCCAACATTTGCATCTTGCAATCCAGGGATACTTTGTACAGCAATCAGGGAGATATTTAGAATTACTCAACTTTTCAATTTCTTTCAATTTGAAATATTGGTTTAATGCAGAATCAGGGAGAGTTGGCACATTTGGTGTATAAAATTGATCCCTGGGGGCAGTATCAACTGTGGCCCATATATAAAATACAGATATAGTTTTTGACAGTTTTCTACAAATTTACTACATACATGTATATACATCAAATGATCGACCAGGACCATGTCCCTTTCCAGCTATTGTAAGCTACTACTAGGCTATGGATGGTGAACACAGACAAAGCTACGCCTTTATAATAAAAGGCATTGTATTCAGGCTTGAGCACATTTCTGTGCCAGATCTTTGTCAACTAAAGTCACTTGAGGTCAATGGCGGTATTGAAAAGGGTTAAAATACTGTATAAACTTGGTCCTTGGTGGTCGGTGGCAGTATCAACCATGTTTTGGAAAGTTTTCTACAAATTAACTACATTTATAATATCAAAATTTCAAACCTTGATAGTCTATGAAAAATACAGCAGTTTTGTTTTTTAGTTTAGAAGTTCTCCTTGTTGTAGAAGAAGCGGCAGCCATCGGCTTTGAGGCTGGAGTGTCGATTGCAGCATTTGTGTAGCACACCTGATAAACTCTTGGCCCACAGAAAAACACCCCGGCGTTCTTTCTGGAAAATTTCTGAAAGTCATGATCCATAGAACATTGCATTAATTTGACACACTATCAAATTGCATAAAGTCAACAAAATATATTTGATTATATTGAAAGCTTACTGGTTTAAAAAGTCCATACCAGGACTCTTTGTACTTCCTCAAATTATTCATCCAGTCTCTACAAATCGGTATAAAAATCATTAAGTTTGATTATAAATTCGATAACTTACAGGTCATAAAATTACATTATTTGTCATTACCAATAAATAGATACTATTTCAATAAGTACACATAGGATAAATATTTTTACTAAATAAATGAAGCACACTTATCGTTTCAAATGAAAGACTCAGACCATCATTTTCAAGGAGAGTGAGTGCAATTTCTCTTCTCTGCACTCCTTAACCTTATCCAAAGAGTGCCCCCCCCCCCCACCGAAAGAGGGGTTCCTTGGTCAGTTTTGTGATACACTCATTTTTTCAATAGAAATGTATTGTATACAAGCATAGTTGATCAACACTGTCTGCAACTATTTTGTCAGCTCTACCAATCCTGTATAATACCTTAAATTTGTTTACGAAGTTTAGTTCTGAGGAAAAGCTCTTCTCAATAATTTACGGAGAGCAGTTTACACATGTAGGACTGAAGACTTCAGGCTGATCCGACATGGGAAAAACTAATAAATAAGGTTTAATATATGCAAAATTCCTCTGTAAAATTAATGTTTCTTTGTTTAGGTTTATCGCAACAATCATTAAAACATTAAATTTTTTAGAAAATGATTTGAACTTCTGGTGGGAAGCCAGTCTCCATTGCACTGATGTATCGTAATTTAACAGAGGAGTCCAACCAAGGCTAGGTGAAGGTACAATTAGATAATAAAATAGGCATTTATTAACTTTTAAACATTTTATCAAAGCACATTTTAAACTTTTACTTTAAGACAATCACCTTTTTTTTACTACCACCATTGAAACTACACTACTGATAGGCTGTTGAAAAAAAAAAAAAAACGCTTGCAAGCTCGAAAAGTTCCGCTCACTAATAACATTTATCTTTGGTTTTAAAATCCCTACTCTGCAATCTGGGGCGTTATATATGGTTTTATCTTCATTTTTAAAATAAATTTTATCTTTAGTATAAAAACCGGAGAAATCACATCCCCGATTCCGAGCTACACCTTTATAATAATAAGCATTATTCAGGCTTGAGTGCTTTTCTGTGCAGGATCCTCCTCAACTAAAGTCAGTATGGTCAATGACGGTTATTGGAAAGAAGTAACTGTATCAGAGCTGCCAACATTTGCATCTTGCAATCCAGGGAGATATTTAGAATAACTCGACATAGGGACAACTTTTCAATTTCTTTCAATTTGAAATATTGGTTTAATGCAGAATCAGGGAGAGTTGGCACATTTGGTGTATAAAATTGATCCCTGAGGGCAGTATCAACTGTGGCCCATATAAAAAATACAGATATAGTTTTTGACAGTTTTCTACAAATTTACTACATACATGTATATACATCAAATGATCGACCATGTCCCTTTCCAGCTATTGTAAGCTACTACTAGGCTATGTATGGATGGTGAACACAGACAAAGCTATGCCTTTATAATAAAAGAGAAAATAGAATTAGCTGTTGCAAACTGCTTACCAACCAAAAGGACCTGTGCCGTGGTATAAATGCAAAAAATAAGTTTCGACCCTAGCAGAGTCTTTCTCGAAGGCTAAATGACAACACACATACAAGCACATACAAGCACGGAATACAAACACTGAAAGTTAACAACATAGACATTATTTCAGATCAAGCCAAAGCTGAAACACTTGCTGAGCAATTTAGTAGTGTCTTCAACAAGGACAAATCTACACAATTACCTAAAATGTCAGATAAAATCTATCCAGACATGGCTGATATTACAGTCTCCATCGATGGCGTCTTTAAACTTTTTAATTCTATTAAAGTCTCCAAGGCAGCCGGTCCCGATCAATTACCGAACAGAGCTCTGAAAATGGCCGCTAAACAAATAGCACCTATTCTTGCTTCAATATTCCAACAATCTCTCGACACTGGGTCACTACCATCTGACTGGAAACAGGCTAATGTAACACCATTGTTTAAAAAAGGATCGCATTCCGACCCTGCTAACTATAGACCTATATCCCTGACTTCAACTTGCTGTAAGTTGTTAGAGCATATTGTAGACAGTCAACTTATGTGCCACTTAGATCATCACCAGATTCTCGCCGATAATCAACATGCTTTTCGTAGGGGCAGATCATGCGAGAGCCAACTTGTTCTAACTTTAAATGACCTAACCCAAAATCACAATAACAATATTACAACTGATGTAGCAGTCCTTGACTTTGCGAAAGCCTTTGATGTCGTCTCTCACCAGAAACTACTTCACAAACTCAACTTCTACGGACTACGTGGTAAAACTGGGACTTGGATTGCATCATTCCTCACCAACCGTCTCCAGCGCGTAGTCGTCAATGGGAAATTCTCTACATGGCATCCAGTAATAAGCGGTGTACCACAGGGTACAGTCCTCGGACCTCATCTTTTCCTCCTATTCATCAATGATATTCATAATGTGGTGGGCGGAGTAACAAGACTGTTTGCAGACGACTGCTTAACTTACAGAAACATATTCACGCCAACGGACGAGGAACTTTTCCAGAATGACCTCAATAACCTAACCAAATGGGCCGAAACATGGGGCATGAACTTCAATATAGCTAAATGTAAAACAATGCGCTTGTCTCGCAAACGTAATCCTGGCATAACATCCTACACCATGTCCGACTCCCCACTGGCGGAGACAAAGAGCTTCACTTACTTGGGCATCACTATTCAGCAAAACCTTGGATGGGAAAACCAAGTCGACAATGCAGTCTCAAAAGCTACCCGAATCCTCAACTTTATCAAACGTAACTTTCACATGTGTTCTAAAACTGTCAAAGAAAGACTTTATGTTACCCTTGTCAAACCCCACCTCCAATATGGCACCGCTGCTTGGAACCCGTACAGAGCAAACCAGATTACATCACTAGAAATGGTGCAAAGAAGAGCTGCACGCTTCGTTTGTGGTGATTACTCTCGCACAAGCAGTGTTACGAGCATGCTCGTATCCTTAGGTTGGGACACACTACAGAGTCAACGACAAATTCACCAGTTAACAACACTTTATAAGATGATCAATGGTGTTATCAAAGCCGACCACAGCCACATTTTAGAATCCAAACCACAGAGGGCAAGAAAGGGCAACGACAACCAGTTCAAAATACCTTGCATCTCATCTACCATCTACGAACAATCCTTTCTCCCAAGAACTCTGAAATTATGGAATAATCTTCAACAATCCCTCATAGATTCCAAATCCCACCAAATCTTCAAAAGCAATTACAGTCACACTTTAAACAACAACAAAAACTGAATTAGACGACGCTCCCCTGACCTCCTTGTCAAGTTCCCTCGTGGAAGTTTCAGGAGGAAAACCTACCAAGTACCAAGTACCAAGCAGACAAGAGTTGCAAGGGTAGTCAAGTGGAAATACATGAATAGAGAGAGTGGAGGGAGAAAAGCAGAAAGCATTCAGAGAAGGCAGGGGGTAAGCAGGGATTATGAAGACAAAGGGGGTGGGGGTTATGAAGGGAAGGGGATAGCTTGACCACAAGAAGTTGGGAACACAAAGGACAAAATAAAAGGCATTGTATTCAGGCTTGAGCACATTTCTGTGCCAGATCTTTGTCAATGGCGGTATTGAAAAGGGTTAAAATACTGTATAAACTTGGTCCTTGGCAGTCGGTGGCAGTATAAAAATACAGGCACAGTTTTGGAAAGTTTTCTACAAATTAACTACATTTAAAATATCAAAATTTCAAACCTTGATAGTCTACGAAAAATACAGCAGTTTTGTTTTTTAGTTTAGAAGTTCTCCTTGTTGTAGAAGAAGCGGCAGCCATCGGCTTTGAGGCTGGAGTGTCGATTGCAGCATTTGTGTAGCACACCTGATAAACTCTTGGGCCCACAGAAAAACACCCCGGCGTTCTTTCTGGAAAATCAAAGTTATTCAGACAGAAATGAGAGGTCAAAGATCAACCGTGCTGTCCCTGACTTTGCAACTAGAGGTTCTTATTTCATCCCAAAAAGGGCTCAGACTATTTTGAGTATTTACTTCCTCTTCATTGAATGCATCAATGTCTAGTTCAAACAACAAGTTTATAGCTCAATTCTGAAACATTCAATTCTTAAACAACCGGAAACTCCTCCAACTTTTTCTTTTCTTTAAAAGGTAGGTTCACAGATTGGTTTTTGTCAACATTATGCTGATTTATTCTTGTTTCGTATTGGCAAAATTATTCCACTTGACTGCTCTTGTTACACCAGTATACCTGTTTATGTGTGTGTTGTCATTTAGCCCTCCAGAAACGCTCAACTAACTAATTTTTGCATTTACACCATAGATCCTTTTGGTTGGTAAGCAGTTTGCAACAGCTAATTGTATTTTTGCAAAGTTATAAAGAAAGACACAATAAAAGTCACAAGTGAAAGTTTCAGCTCAACACAGTGTCTACTTGCTATAGTCAGGTAGCTTAGTGTTAAATTTTAGCCGTTACTAGTTGACAAAGATCACATATCAACTTAAATGTACTAAACACAAATTCTTTCTTTCTTACCCTGAATTGTCTTGGGCGATCTTCTTGAAGGTGTCGTCCCATTTTGGCCGGCCATAGTTCGTCTTCTGTCTTAGTCCTGTGATAGCATCTACCTCCTGCTCTTCCTGGAGGTAGATATTCTTAGCCTGGATGAGGTTCAATATGGCAATGGGATGAACATCAAAACATGACAAGGGCTCGATTTCACAAAATTCATCTTAAGATGAGTTGTCAGTATTACCATAGTGGTTTGTAATGTGACATCACATTTTGCCAATTACGATCGATTTGCAGTTCAGATCAAAATTAGCTCTTTGTGAAATCGAGCCAAGGATCTGCCTGGGCGTTGTATAATTTGTGCTGTTTCTTTTCAAGCTGTGAATATTTGGCCTTTTAGATAATGTTAGTTTCCCTAATGGCTCTTTTCTCCTGATGGCTTACTCATTGCCCCTGTACCTCTAGAACAGTTGAAATTTTTTTTTAAAGAGATATCTGTCTCTTACATCTGACCCTTAACTGCTTAACTCTACCCCATTGTACAATGTGTAGTAAAAACTGCTACAGGCTTGTAAACACCAATTCTCAACTTGCCCTGTGGGCTAATAAAAAACTGTATCCTGCTTCCAGGGTTTACGTCTAGAGCGGGATTTGAACCAACAACCTCCACATTAACGAACCAGCGCTCTACCAACTGAGCTAAATAGCCCTATGTTGGCGGTCTTTGTTCGGGGGGTGCCAGTCAGAAGCCACACAACCTGTAACTGCCGTGTAGCCAGGGATCACACCCAAGTTTACCTGGATGTTCAGTTTGAAACTAAATCCACAAAAGTCGCTTTTTCTTTACCTGTTTATGACTCCAGCCTCTCGTTAAGTAGATATAATACTCTAGAAACTCACTGCGACCACTCTCGGCCATTCTGGTCTCCAGTGATGTCAGGAGCTCCGTGAACCACTCAAAGGCGTTGGTGTCACGACAGATCCAGAAGAAGTACACCTTCTTGAGTTTGAGGTCGGAGTCCGGGGTTAGTATCCGTTCGCTGTTGAGAAGAAATATAGCAGATTAGAATAGACTCCTTGCTGATGATATCACAAAGCTCAAACAGCGCCCTCACTGAGGTCAAAGGCCGAGAGTTGTTCATGGCTTGTGCAGAGGGGGTGAAAGTCGTTGCTGACAAAAAAGGTCTGAAAATAGGATCCAAATTACAGGATGGCATTTCCACCTTTTGGTAGCACCTGAATTGCAAGGCGCTTTTGGGAACAGATTCCTCACTGCTAGAGAAGTGGATCAAAGAGCATGGCTGGTTTATACACATCTGGAGAAAAGAACGGCAGACACAGAAAGCCTGAGTTCAGATGAAAGTCTGAACTTTCTCATACCTGCTTTACTTGGGCATTTGCATTGTTTGACCTCACCAGTGGAATAATGCAATCAGCCTGGGCAACTCATAAAACTCACTACTTGATTAGTTGCGCTTCATTTAATCACCACTAAACCAGTCACAACTATTTTCGCATTACTCCACACCAAAGATAGTGTATCATCGAAGGCCCAAGATGGCAAAACTTGGGCTGAAACATGAAGTATGCATTTCAATGGACGCCATTGCAGTAAGCAGCCCTTTTGATTCAGCAATAGATTAGAGAAGACATTGACAATTGCTATCATTTGCATCAATGTTATAACAAAACATTTGCTAACCAAAATGGCACCCACCCCATTAAAAAAATGCAATGAGTCTAGATTTGATTCAGGATTACTTCAAGGGGTACAAGAAATGTCAGAACTCTGGAAATATTCTTCAAATAATTTTTGAATGTTTTAATTCCAACATCTTGAAGACGTTGTAGGAGATCAAATGACCGAGGTAGAATCTAGAGGTCCTTAGTTTGATTCACACAGGAGCATTTCCACCCAAGAGACTCGGAAAGCATTGATCGTTATATTTTATTTTTACATAACTTACGAGATGGATTTAAGGATGGATGCAAATGGCGTGACACCGATTCCAGCTCCAACGCAGATTCCTACTTCATATTCAAATATATCAATACTCGCTGTCCCAAACGGTCCATCAACAGCGACCCTACACACACAAACAAAAATAAAATTGTTTTGTGGCAGGTGAACAAACCTTTTTAATATTATTATACAAGTAATGAAAACTTATGAGTGCATTGGTGAGAATATTTTCTTCAACGAGGCAAAGCAGAAACTGAAGGGAACATTCCATCTTTCATTCAAGCTCTATAAACATGGATGAGAGACAGTGCTGACAACAAGTCTGAAACTGGAATCCGGATCTTAGGAGGTACATTAAAATGATGGCAATAATTCTACCGCTTGATAACCATTGGATTTAAAGATTCCAAGGAGCTTTTGGGAACAGTTTCCTCAGTGCTAGAGAAGTAGATCAAAGAGCCCGGCTTATTACATTTTGAGAAAAACACAGCATTTTTGTATATATCAGGCAGACTTTTCAAAAGTCTGAAATCAGATAAAAGTCTGAATTCATCCCTGTATGAAACATATAACACACAGAGAGAACACTGTCATTTAATTATTGGAACACGCATGACATGTCATCCTTTTGTATACTGCCGCGACTCTCCAAAATTAAATATAGGTGTCCTATATGGATTGGATAATTACATTCAACTTGAATTATCAATTCTGATTGGTCAATCCACAGCAACAAGAGTGTGATATTATACAAATATTGGATGCAAATGAGCACATTAGAGAAGAATATGATTCTAAAGTGAAATCTGGACTGTCGACCAAGTGAAACGGAACTGGGAAAAATGCATTAAGAATTCTTACTCAGGCAGCTATGAGATGGGTTGTCAATAACACTATCAGTGTGACTGAATTCTTACTTGGGTAACCTTGCCACTGCTTCTACATAACTCTGTGAATGTACCGTGTATTCTTACTTGGGTAACCTTGCCACTGGCTGCTCTCCTTCTTGATTCGCTCCTACAATCTCCTTCAGTTTGTTTGTCCAGTCACCGACGATGCGAACGTGAATGCTTAAATAATCCTCCTCAGGCGCCTGGTGGCAAAGATGATTTGAATTTATCATGTAGTGACTCCTACAAGGCAGACCATCTCATGAATATTTATTATCAGATGATGAATATTTATGATGGGTCTATATTACCAAATGCAAACTGGTGGCACTGTTTCCATAATATGACATAATTCAACTGTTACCAATGCCCACTTTCTATTCACACAAGCTGGCTCCACCATTAACCGAAGGCCTAGTAGCTTTTTGTAAGAGGATTTATGGAAGAAAAATGTAATAACTGAACATGGCTTTTACATAAATTCTTCAAAGACTCAAGGTCTTTTCAGAGTTATAATAATAATAATAATAATAATAATAATAATAATAATTATTATTATTATTATTAACATAATAATAATGACAAGGAAGACATGACAAGTTGGCCAAGGTGATCCACTGGGATCTGTGTAAGAAGTATGATGTCCATGTCACTGCGAAATGGTACGACCATGTCCCGGAGAAAGTTATAGAGACCGACCAGGTCAAGATCCTCTGGGACTTTAACATTCAGACTGATCATGTTATAGAACATAGGCGTCCGGATGTTGTAGTCTTAGATAAGACGACGAAGATGTGTCATCTCATTGACATAGCAGTGCCAGGTGACATAAGGGTAGCTTCGAAGGAGTTAGACAAGATCCAAAAGTACCAAGACCTGGCCAGGGAACTTCGTAAGATTTGGCAGGTGAAAGTGAAAGTAGTCCCTGTGGTGGTTGGAGCACTTGGCACCATTCCGAAAGCACTGGGGAAACATCTAGATGAAATAGGTACAACTGTGAGGGTAGATCTGTTACAGAAGGCAGCACTTTTGGGAACAGCGAGAATCCTGAGAAAGACCCTTGAGATCTAAGGCTACGGGACGTAGCCCGACTCAAGGAGTTACCGGCACAAAAGAAAATGTGATCTTTCTTTTGTAGGCTGTGATGAAATGTGATAATAATAATAATAATAATAATAACTAGTTCTTTTATAGAGCATTTTACAATAACGTATCAATGCGCTTTACATTAGTGCCCTGGTCATTGGGCCAATAACATTCCTTTAATCTTTCTCAGCTCCCTGGGGAGTATACAGCCCGGGCTGCCGTGATGGCGCTCCGAAGGCTTTTTCAAACACAATAGCAACCTCTACCCTCGCAGGTACCCATTTATACCCCTGTGTGATGAAGAGAAGCAATTATAGTGTCTTGCTCACGGACACAAGCGTCATGATCTGGACTCGAACCCACACCCCGATGACTAAACCACCAGAACTTGAATCCGATGCTCTAAACCACTCGGCCATGACACCTTAAGTTTATCTCGTAAGAAATACTTTTGAATGATGAAATGGGTGATTTTTTGTAAAGTTCACACATTGGCATGACAGCTTTGGAGCCAAAAGTAGCAAAAACTTTGGGCATCCAGCAGATATGCACGCGTGTACTGCAATGACCTCCTAACAGGTAAGATAATGAGATAAGAGCGAACGGACGTGTCTGGTGGTGGCTCCCGGCAAATGCACATTTTCTTCACATTCACCGGTTTTCCACTTAATATGAGGCTTTGAATCCTCGGATCTTTTGGCTTCGTTGCAAGTGGTTCTTTTCGGCGTGTTTTCGTGGTTTCTTTGAGCTGATGTTCCTTGATCAAAATGCCGAGAAAGCCAGTTTCGACCGCTACCGGGGATTCCACTGCAATTGATCCTGCTTCCCTGACGGCCGCTATCTCCGAAGCGCTCCAGTCCCTTCTGGACATTTTAATCCCTGTACTTACGGAGGCAATCGCTGAATCTATAACCCAGGATATCCACAAGGCCCTGGAATTGGAACTAATCAATCGAGATAAGAAGATAGCCAGTCTTGAGAAAGATGTCCGCCATCTTAGTGAACGGCTTTCTGAACAAGAACAATACTCGCGTAGTAACTGTCTTATTGTTCACGGGATTCCAGAGACGCCCCAACCCGAGAATACTGACCGGAAAATCACTGAAGCAGCTAAACAACATCTTGGTATGGAGCTTCGCCCTGAAGCCATTGATCGAACTCACCGCATTGGGCCACGCCTGGACAAAACGGGTAAACCACGGGCAAGACCAATAGTTGTAAAGTTCGTTGACTATAACTCACGGGCTGCATTCTATCATGTGAGAGCCAAATTCAAAGGTTCTAACATTTACGTCCATGAGAGCCTTACCCAGGAACGTCAGCGCTGGCTCGCCACCGCAAAGCAGCATTCGTTGACCGACAAGGTATGGACCCTAGATGGCCGGATCGAAATACGCCGTAAAAACGGTTCGCGCCTGATTGTGGCATCCAAGGAAGACCTTCAGAAATTGTAATGTTGCTACTAACAAACCTGAATCCATTACCTTTTTGTACATCACTTTTGGAGTCTGTTGCCACCCCATGTACACTTTTCTTGCGTAAATTGTATCGTTTTCTATATTGCTTTGTTTCTTTTCTTTTCTTACACTAAGTTTTTACATGAATAATAATGTCCTTGTCTTGTCTTGTTTTTTTGGTCGTGTTTTGTTCTTGTGTGTATTTCTTGTGCAAATCAAGTTATCACGGGTTTTTTATTTTTCTTTTCTGTTTTTGGTTATTCATATTTGTCCGTATAAGGTTAACGGATTATATCGTTCGGTACTTTCGATATGAATGCTGATCTAAGTCATAATGTTGATGAGTCCTTCGTTTATGAGGGGCTTGATCCTGTTATTGACCCCAACAATCACAATCATCAAAATTTTTCATGTGGTTATTTTAATGAATCAAACTTAAACACGACTTTTAATTTTAACAATCATTCTAATTTTTCTTTGCTTCATATGAATATTAGAAGTCTCCCAAAAAACTTTGATCGAATGTTAAATTATTTACATTCTCTCCATTTTGAATTTTCGGTGATAGGTCTCTCGGAAACGTGGCTAAAACATTGTGACGTGCCGTTTAATATTTATTCCATTCCTGGGTACCAGCTTGAGACCATTAACAGAACGAACAAAGTGGGGGGTGGGGTTGCATTCTATATTTCCACTGATCTTCGCTATTCAGTTAGACGTGACTTATCTTGTTCATCCAACTCTCTTGAATCAATTTTTATTGAAGTTGAGAATCCTAATAACAAAAAAATTATTGCTGGAGTTATATACAGACCACCATCAACCTCATTTAATGACTTTATTTTGACCTTACAAGATTTACAAGATCGTATTTCAGTGGAAAATAAGTATTGTCTTATCTCAGGAGATTTTAATATTAATTTGCTTACTGTTGATGACCACAGCCAGACTCAGGAATTCATGGATTCTATGTTTGCCCATTCATATTTACCACTTATTGACAAACCCACAAGAATTACTCCAACCTCGGCAACTCTTATTGATAATATTTTTTGTAATATTCTTCCCTCTCCCAATTCTGGTATTTTGGTTTCTGATATTTCGGATCATTTTCCAGTTTTTACATTTTTTTCTTTTAAGGCAAAAACTCATTCTTATGTTCCTGGTATATATTTTCGTAAAACTACTGATGCAAACCTTCGCAGGCTTAAATCTGCCCTGGATTCCTGTGACTGGTCTGTGGTTTTCAATACTGATAATCCGAATGTTTCCTTCAATAAATTTATGAATATTTTTAATAATTTATATGAGAGAATTATCCCTCTTATTAGGACTAATAATTCCAATAGAAAAACCCAATCTCGGTCTAAATGGATTACGCCAGCTTTGCTGAAATCTATAAATTATAAAAATAGACTTTATCGTAAATATCTGTCTTGTCCTAGTCATATTAATCGTTTAAAGTACACCAGATATAAAAACTCACTCACAACTATACTGCGTTCTGCTAAACAACATTACTTTACTCGGAAATTTAATAAAGAGAAAAACAACATTAAAAATACCTGGAAAATAATTAATTCAGTTTTGAAAAATAGTTCGTCATCTGAAGTCCCAAGTATAAAGATTAATAACCAGTGTACAAATGATCCCCTTTTAATTGCAGAGCATTATAATGACTACTTTGTTAACATTGGTTCTAAACTTGCCAATCAAATCCCTCCGTGTGATTCGAACTACCATGATTACCTGCATAATTCTAATCCCTTTTCTATTTTCTTTGATCCAGTAACCGAACATGAATTATATATTATTGTTTCTAATTTAACTAATAAGCAAAGTTCTGGTCATGATACGATTACTAGTGCTATTATCAAAGCTATGTTTCCTGCCATTTCCAAGCCCCTTGCTTTCATTATGAATTTGTCATTAAGTACAGGTATAGTTCCAGATTCCATGAAAATTGCTAAAGTTGTTCCCGTTTTAAAAAAAGGTGATTCCCAATTAGTTAATAATTATAGACCTATTTCTATTCTGACAACCTTCTCTAAAATTCTTGAACGCATTATATACGTTCGCACGTCTCGGTTCTTAACTAAACATAATATTTTATCTGATACACAGTATGGGTTTAGGGAAAACCATTCAACATGTCATGCTATTTTACAATTGATAAATACTATTATTACTGGTCATGAACAGTCTTCTCATACTTTGGGAATTTTTCTGGACCTCTCCAAGGCATTTGATACAATTGATCATGATATACTTTTGGGTAAACTCTCCTTTTATGGAATTAGAGGGATTGCCTTGGAGTGGTTCAGAAATTATCTCACTAATCGTAAACAATTTGTACTCTTTAAAGATAACCAGTCTTTACCTAAAGAGTTGGTTTGTGGAGTTCCTCAGGGATCCATTTTGGGACCACTTCTTTTTTCTATATATATTAACGACTTTGAGAAATCTTCTAGTACCTTGTCATTTATTTTATTTGCAGATGACTCCAATTTATTTTATTCGCATAACAATTTGGGTACACTGGTTAACGTCATCAATACAGAACTCATTAGTGTTTCTAAATGGATTAAAGCCAACAAATTATCCCTCAACATTGATAAAACTTGTTTTATGTTGTTTAGCAATACAGCCAGTTCAATTCCTACTGATATTTTGTACGATAATTATCCTGTTAATCAAACCAACTGTACTAAATTTCTGGGTCTTTTTATTGATGAAAAATTATCATGGAAATGTCATGTAAATTATCTATGTAAATTAATTTCAAGAAATATTGGTATTATTAACAAATTGAAATATTGTTTTCCCTCTGATATTTTGTATAATATTTATAATGCGTTAATTTTGCCTTATATCTCCTATGGTATTCTGGCCTGGGGCAACACAAGCTCTTGTCTTTCTAATAGAATTTTTGTTTTACAGAAAAGGGCATTGCGTGTTATTGACCGTGCAGAATTTAGAGCTCATTCTAATCCATTGTTTTTTAACCACAATACTCTTAAAATTAATGATATGTATTCACTCCAGCTAGGAATGTTTATGCATCAGCGTGTTGCTCATAAATTACCTAATTCGTTTGAACAAATGTTTGTGACTAATGCAAATATTCATCAATATTATACCAGACAGTTTAATGATCTCCATGTTCCATTTATACATACTGCTCTTGCAAAGAAATTTGTCATTTATCAGGGTACAACGTATTGGAATTCACTAAGTCAAGCTCTAAGAAGTATTAGTAGTCGTTTTTTATTTAAGAAAAAACTTAAGCTTCTGCTTTTGGAAAAATATTGTTCTCAATAATAATTTTAATTAGCTGTGATAGATTCATTGTATGATCCCCTGTCTAGGTTTTTCTTGTACTTGTTTTTTGTTATGTCCAGTTTGTGTTGGTCCTTGTTTATTTTTTGTGCAACTTAAGTTTACTTTTGTATTGTTAAATGTAACCTGAGTAATCTTTATTTATTTTGACATAATTACTTTCTTTCTACACATCAAGGGCCTTTCCACTCGACAAGCTTGCTTTTTGGAGAAGCCCGCCGCTTAATCGTATATGGTTTTTTTTTATACCGTCTGTAAATCTTTTTTTTTTTTTTTTTGATTAAGTGGAGATAAATTGATTGATTGATTGATCTTAAAGCTTCTCTTCTTTATAAGAGTATGGGTCAAGTGTCAGATGTCATCTCATGAATATGCAAGAAGGGCTGGGCTTACCAAACAGATATCACTGTGTACTTGACTATGGATGGGCACAGAGGCAGCATCTTAAAGCCTTGTTTCTTAATAAGGGCAGGGGTCAAGTGTCAGATGTCACATCATGACTATTCATGAAGGGTTTGACTTACCGATGTCAATGTAAACGGATGCCACTGTATCCTTGATATGGACGGACACAGCAGGAAGATGTACTGACCGGGCAGCATCTTGAAGCCTTGTTTCTTCATCTGTATCTCAATAACATTAGATGGATGCTGGACAACCTGAGACAAGGAGAAACAACAGAGACAGTGATCCATCAAGATCAACTAAGATGAGTTTGACACAGGTTAGGTGGCCATATTTGACCCCCTTTTTAGCATCTTAAAGCCTTGTTTCTTCATCTGTATCTCACTCAATGACATTAGATGGACGCTAAACAACCTGAGACAAAGAGAAATAACAGAAACGGTGATCCACCCAAACCAACTAATAAGAGCAAACTTTGTTTCTTTTTTTTATTATGTTAATCTCATCGTACCTTTGTGATTATGATAGTCTGCCAGGCTCTGTAAATTCTAAAGATCCTCTCAAAAACGTAACACACCAACGGAAACAACAGCCACTTCCAGCTCTGCATCAATACAACAACAAAAATAAACACACTTCACTCAAATATAAAAAACGACACTTCCATTTTTACCTTCGGGCCATACATGTCACTTGAAGCAATTTACAGGCAAACAGTTCTATGCAATCTCCAGCTGAGTGGGAAAAACATCCCGATTTTCACAGGCATGGAATTAAATAGAGGCCACTGAGGCCCCATGGCCTCTTCTGCCCTAGTCCTGGCCTCGGTGCCCCTTTAACATTTTCCCATAGACTTTAATATCTTCCAATGGAAGTGCAATTTGTAATGTCATTTCAAAGATGTAATCCCATGCCAAAATAAATAAAATCAATAAACACAAAATAAACATAAAAAATGTCTGGTTATGCCGCTGCCACTGTGACCATCTTTACACCATGTATTAAAGTGAACATTTATCTGTTCAATCAGATCGATGCTGACAATACCTTTCAGGCCTGATGAACAGGAATATTAAGATGCTGTGAGGAGCCTACTTTTCTTGAAAGGCACAACAGATAAAGATGATATTCTTGTCATTTTTAATGTAAAAAGAAACATAACCAAAACTAATTATTACTCACTGATGCTGATCCGTTTACAAACTCCGGATTCGGACACTGCTCCGAAGGCCACTCTGCGTACAATTCAAAACAAACCGTGGGGTCATGCTGAGCAACGTTAGATTGCGAACTCACAACTCCTCTAGATGGATACAGAAAAAGGAGATGGTTTCAAAATAGAAATAAATGGCTTGTGGGTGAACGAGGTAAGAATGTTCACTAGCAAAATAAAATAAAAAATGGTGGATAGCAGTTCTTAAATAAATGTCCACTAATTGTTAATGATAATAAAAAAACAACAATGGTTTCTGAATGTCTTTGTTCATTTAGTTTTTCATAACACAATTTGTTGATTGTTTGCAGCATTCTCTCCTAACAGTGGTCCGCTGTGGCCAAATGTTAGGTAAATAACACCCGGGGACCAGTCAAAATGCGCTCCAAGTACTCCGTACTGTCGAAAAGCATCCCTATTTCAGTTGAAATATTGACAAGTAAAAAAGATGACAGACTAGTGAAATGACAAGCCAACTGGTCCTGCTGGCAAGTCACTGAAAAAGTTAAGGGCAAATCCTAACGTCAGTATCCGTTAGACTACCAGTGAAAGTAGCAGCGAAGACTGTTGTCCTGCCAGGGCCCAATTTCATAGAGCTGCCTTTAGCACAAAAAGTTGTTAAGCACAACAAAACTATTCTTACCAGAATAAGGTTACCAGCAAAAATATTATTCCACATGTACATGTACCATCTGTAACTGGTACCCGGCTCATTTGTGCTCAGCAGAAAAAGGGCTCGGGACTATTTGCTACTTAGGCAGGGTGTGCTTTTAGTAATCGTCAAAGACCAGTATCCTCACTTGGTTGTATCCCAACATTATGCTTAAAAAAACAAACCTGAAAATTTGAGCTGCAATGGGCAATAAAGTAAATAAAGAAAAACCAACCCTTGTTACAAAGAATTGTGTGTTTTCAGATACCTGAGCAAATTGTGTGGTGAAAAATGACCTCTTTCTCTAAAACTACATTACTTCAAAGGGTGTCGTTTCTAACAATGTTTTATGATATTAATAGCTCTCCAGCGCTCTTTAGGTTCACCAAGTAAGTTTTTATGGTCATTAATTTTTGGAGTAATTACCAAAGGCGAACACTCCCTTTGAGCATAGGGTAACCAAATTTAATACATAATAAACATATAAACTTACAAAGCACCATGAGCAAGAATCATTCCGAAGTAAAGCACAAAGAGATGATGGGTGAACCAAAACATCTCAAAATAGGACCTCCTGCAGTAGAGAAAAACAGCCACAAAACAATTGAGTAATAAACCACATGGGAAACTGACAGGGTAAATGTTTGAATACATGTAATGTGGGGTTGAACAAAGACAAATTGTTTATAGCAGGACTTGAACCTGGGACCTCCAGATTAATGTACCGGCGCTCTACTAACTGAGTAATATCAAGCCCTAATAATGACGGTCTCCCTATTGTCAATTGTTCGGGGGTGCCAGCCAGAAGCCACTCAACTGTTAGCTGTGAGGTATCACACCCAAGTATACGATACAACCTGGAAAGCGGCAGCCAGGGGATCACCTTAAGGGGATGCTTCTGGCACCGAAGAACAAACTCAAATCAACAAAAGTTGGCAGAGTGCTGGCACATTGTTTCCGGAGTTGGTAGGTTCAAATCTGGCTCTAGTCAACTTGTTGTTGTCCAACCCAAAAATTACAAAACAATACTCAAAATTTGGTGTGAAGTGGGATTTGGACTGAAGACAACATTAAAAAAGGCTGGATTTAATTGCAAAATACAAAAAGGTGATGGATAAAATAAGGCACAAAGAGGCGATGGGTTAAACAGAACGCCTATAAATATGACCCCAACACACAACAGGGATTTGAACCCAAAGTCAACATTATAAAAGGCCGGACAAGTTAAGTAAAAAGAGGTGATTGGTGAACCATAACGCCTCAAAATATGAACTCCTACTGTTGAAAAAAACCACACACATACTCAAAGTCAAAGTATGGTCTAAGGTGGGATTCAAACCCAAGTCAACATTGTAAAAGGGCTGGGTAAATAACATAAAAAACGTAATGTTAACAAGAACGTCTTAAAATGATGACCTCTCACAGAAGAGAAAAACACACAAAACAATTTAATCAAACATTTGTTTGAGGTGGGATTCGAACCAAAGTCAGCAGTATAAAGGGCTGGATAGAAAATTCTAACCTGTTGCTTAGAGGTGATGTGTTAGGTATAATAAATGGTGTTTAAATGTGGAGAGAAAATCTAAACAACAGCAAAGTTAATTATTATGTTTTTTTTACATGCCACTCATCAAGACAACTGCAGGAAGTGATTCTGAATTTTAACCCAAGCCACTTCCTTTACTGTTGCCCACATTTCCTGAAGGTCACATCCAGGATAGACTTCAGAATGAAACAGTTTAAAAATACCTGCTTTTAAAACCCTTTAGATTTGAGATTACGTCTAAATGCTGTTTTCACAGAAAAAAAATAATACTTGCAGCAGGGGTATGATTGCAATGATAATACTTGGTTCTTAGCCAACAAAAGTAGCTACACATGTAGATCAAGGCGCTTTACAACATTATTATGCCTTTTCATAGATAGGGCACACTTATACCAGTCCTCAAACTTTCTCAACTCCCCCCCAAAAAAAAAATAATAATAAATAAATAAAAATGCGATTCCGATATGTAATCTGTCTGTTTCTTCCGACACATGCCTTGCCTGCATCCTGTTTCCCTGCTGCCTATAATTTATCCCTGGTCAAGCGTAGTGTGAACGGGTTTCTTTCAACTTTATTTTCTATGCTTTCTTTTTCTATCTCTTTTGTAGCCCACACCTCGAGTTGTATTTTGTGCCTTGTGATGGGCGACTTCCATAACAAAAAAAACGTATGAAGAAAAAAACTAACAACCACCATCGCATCCACCCTCAAAGATGGGTGGGACAAAAAGACTAAACAAATTTACTATTTTCTGCGCTTGAGGAATTCAAAACTTTGGGAACATCTTTCTTACCTGATAAACTCTGTAGCACTTGAGAACATAAATATAAGGACTAACGATAAGACTGCCCCGGTCCACCCTGGCAGGAGCACTAAAGTTTTCTCCACTAGTCCAAGACCTAAGCTATTCTGAAAATAAGAAGAAAAAACAAATGTCCTCCAAAGTTGTCAAACACAAAACTTGGGTAACAAAAGCCAACAAATTAAAAATATAATTCAGATGATCAGTTGTCGGTTGAAATCAGTCAATTTAATTTGCAATCGGGGCCCAATTGACGCTACTTTAGGGAACGTCTAAAAAAAACAGGTACTTTCTAAGAACGTTTTCAATGGCACACACACACAATCCATTGGACCATTAGTACATTCCGCTGTAGTCATGTACCAACAGTGAGTGGCACTTGGTGGGCCAATGTCCGAGTGGTCATGTTGCGTCTTATACAGCGGTGCGCCTTATACATTGACACCTGAATCTTGTTTCGGTGAATTGAGGGTACTGTGCCTTATGCGCCGGGCACCTTATATGCAGAAAAATAGGGTCATAGTTTACTTCTCTTCTTTATTTAAGCAGTAAGAATCACCTTTGAAATAACTCTGATGGGATTAAGTTTAGTTCCACTCGCCGTCGTCCGTAAGCTGAGGACAGACGCTAGCTCCCCGCCCTCACCGCTTGCAGCATTGTAGAGGTGTTGGAAGTTATAACAGTGACAGACGACATGCATGATTGTGAAGATTACGATTAAGTAGGCGACAACTTTGTGGAATGTGATGTTCTTGTCGAGTTGACGGCGTAGATTCCGACGATAATACTAGAATAAATTAAGAAAAATGTGAAAATGTGAAAGGGCCAGGAACAGCATTTCCAACAGCTGTTATTTACCAGAAAGTTATTTTAGAAAAATAAAAAATTGGGCCAATGATTTTTAATTTAGAAGGGTTGCATGTTTTGTTTTAACAAGTTATTAATTTGATTTTGGGTTGAACAAAGAAAAATTGACTAGAGCGGGATTTGAACCAACGACCTACGGTTTAACGTGCCAGCGCTCTACCAACTGAGCTATCTAGCCCTATGTTGGCGGTCTCCCTATTTTGTCAATATCTTTGTTCGGGGGGTGCCAGTCAGAAGCCATTCGACTGTAAACTGGCTACACGGCAGTTTACCTGGCTACACGGCAGTTTACGGTCAGTTGGTAGAGCGCCGGCACGTTAAACCGGAGGTCGTTGGTTCAAATCCCGCTCTAGTCAATTTTTCTTTGTTCAACCCAAAATCATTTAAAAAATTACCCAGTCAGTTTCCCTTGTGGTTTATTATTTGATTCAACCCAAAATCATTTAAAAAATTACCCAGTCAGTTTCCCTTGTGGTTTATTATTTGATAAGTTATTAATTTAACTTTTGACAGTGAAGATTTGAATTTGATCATGGGCCAGTTTGTGACTATTGAGGGATTGAAAGCAACAAAATCAGTTACCCTAAAATCTCTGTAAAGGAATAATGGACAGGGAACAGTCACAAAACAATTGCTGACTCATTAGCACAACAGTTTGATATAAATGAAGGATAAAGTTTTAGAGTGTACACAAGACCTTCCTGTGACTGGTTACCATGTACCAGTGTTGTATGACTCGAGTCCAGGACTCGGACTCGAGTCACGTATTTTTTACAAACAATACCTTTTTTAAATATTAAAAACAATTCCGACGATCCGATCGTCATTCCTGGAGTGCACATGTCATAGAGTTAACGTCTAGCACAATAAATAAGTACTGTCGTATGGTGTTCGTGATTATTGTGTAGATGGCCATCTAAGTACAGCGCGTGTATGTTCGATTCGTATGTTCAGTACCCATAATGGGCCATATTATTAGGGAGGTTTCGCATACGAACGGATACGGTTAGTGCGACGGATACGTCATCATTATGACGTCATACGCTACTCGCTATCCGCTATACGTGCAGACGACACTGATATCCCGCTTGCTACACGCAAGTAAAAAACACGTAGGAAAACTCGAACTTCTAGTAATTCTCCTGTATTTGTTTCCAAATATGTATGAATAGTATCAAAATAAATGAATCACTGAACATGTAGGCCTACGTGTCATTTTGTTGATTTCTAAAGACTTTGAAATACGAAAAAATGCACTGTTTCTTCGTCATTTTCCTCTAAAGCTATGAACATAAGCTCGTCTATGGAGGATGCCATGTTGAACAGCGCCACCAAGTGCTGTGCTGGAACAGCGAACAGTGCCACCAAAACGCTGGGATTGCAAAACAACAGAAAGACTGCTAACAGTTACGGATAGCTAAACAAATGCGTATGCGTATCCGTTCGCGTGCGAAACCTCCCTATTATTAACACTGGGATGCATGACACCAGCAGTATTATGCTGGTATTCTGTCAACGTTAACATCATAGCCACTGCTTGTGCTTGATGCCAGGGAAATGGCATGTCTGGTACCTGTAAAACGCAGCCTGCATATTGCACTGTGATGGCTGTGTGTTGTTTGCACCAGTTTCTACACATGGTCGACACACACACACGACGTCAAGTTTGGTCCCGTCACTAGTAAAAAGTAGATTTTTTTTTTTTTAATCATGGCATCTGCCGTTCCGCCCCGTATTGTTTTATTTTGGTTATACCAACTTTAACAAAAAACTTTAACAGAACTTTGTTTAAAATAAATGTGTTTTATTTTGTCATTTCCAATTCTTATTTTACGACATTTGGTTTGCAATCAATATTTAAACAAGTGACTCGTGACTCGGACTCGGACTCGGACCAAGTGACTGGGACTCGGACTCGGACCAAGTGACTCGGGACTCGGGACTCGGACTCGACCCAAGTGACTTGAGACTCGGACTCGGACTCGACACAGGTGACTCGACTACAACACTGTGTTACGTACTGAAAAGCACGACAGCGATTTCATATAAAACGGGACAAGAACAAAAGACCTTGTAAGTAAAAGCACAGAAGCAATCAATGAAAGACATTCAAAATGATATTTAATACATAAATCAATAAGCAGAACAATGAGTTAAAGCAAGATTAATAACGGTAAAGCCACATTATTACAAAGCAGTTAATAAAGCAGGATTTGAGCAAAACAGAGGCAAAACTGAATGGTAAGCCGGCAAAGATAGATAAAAGCAAATTAGGTAATATTTACCTTTAGGAGGCTGAATATGCCCCCGCCCAGTCAGTCCCCTAACAAGATTTAAATAGTGCAGACGTTAGGCCCAGCATCATCTCCAACAGCAGCCCAAGCACACAGTAGATCAGCCCACAGTCACAGGTCGACTCGGGAGTTCAGCTTAGAAGCCACGACAGTCCAGAGTCCGGTAGGTCACTCTTGGCCGCGATCCACTGGTGGAGAAGGAGGAGTCGTCGAAGACGGAGTAGATGCGGGCCCAACGCTGCACCATAACGGGTTGTACAATAAGTATGCCTGCATGGGCACTGACTGAGGCCCACACAAAATGTGGTCAAGCCTTTTAAAGGGTCTTACCCGCGCATAGCCACAAAGACATTCCATAAAAGAAAAGGAACAAGTGGGGTGTGAAGTATGTCAGGAATGGGGTCGTAACACTTCCCCTTCCAAAAAAAGTTTGACATCAGGAAAACTTTCCCTTTTTTTTATATTGGCACGCGAGCAAGCCTCAATAATTTTGTTAATACAAAGTATTAACTTACAAAGTACTAAAATACAATACAAATTTTTTTATATTAATTAACATCTGGCCATTTCATGAAATATCTAAATAAGTCGGACATAATTATGTCATGGGATAATGCAGTTAATAACATCTAGACAAAGCATCCGCTATTACATAATTTTTACCCTTAATATGGCGGATCTCAAAAACAAATTCTTGAAGAGCTAAACTCCATCTTAGTAATCTTCGATTTTTGTTTTTCATCTTGTTCAAGAAGATCAAGGGGTTATGATCTGTATACACCACAATCGGTTTCAATGCTGAATCCAAATACACTTCAAAACGTTGCAATGATAAAACCAGTGCCAAAGTTTCCTTTTCAACTGTGGAATAGTTTACTTGGTGACGGTTCAACTTTTGTGAAAAGAAGCAAACTGGGTGCATAATTTCAAATTCGTCTTCTTGCATGAGAACTGAACCCACCCCAACATCACTGGCATCGGTTGTAAGTACAAATGGTTTGTCAAAGTTTGGAGCAGCAAGGATTGGTTCTGAAGTGAGCATTTTCTTCACTTTTTCAAAAGCCTGGTTACAATCAATGCTCCACACAAATTGTGTTTTCTTGGAGAGCAGATTTGTAAGAGGAGCCACAACATCGGAAAAATTACGGCAAAATTTCCTGTAATAACCAGCCATGCCAAGAAAACGCATTACCTCCTTCTTTGTTTGAGGTTGAGGAAAATTATCTATGGCTTCAACCTTACAGTTTACTGGCTTAACTTCTCCTTGCCCAACTTCATGGCCTAGAAAGGTAACCTTAGCTCTCCCAATCTGACTCTTTGACAAATTGATTGTTAGTTTAGCTTGGGAGAGTCGATCAAACAAAGCTTTAAATGGATCCTGATTCGGTTTACCCACCATCTGGCAAGTATGACAAGTTCTGCAATAATCAGCCACAGATTTTCTCCATTTGGGCCAATAAAAATGCTGCAAAATTCGCTCACAGGTTTTTGTCACACCCAAGTGTCCAGCCATTGGGATGTCATGAGCTAAACTCAATATGTGATTCTGATAAGTTTTAGGAACTACTATTTGGTGGATTACTTTCCACTCTTCATTTGCGGAGACATCTGAGGGTCTCCATTTTCGCATAAGTATGCCATTTTTTGTAAAAAAGCAAACGGGAACCTTTGAAGCCTCAGTTTCACTTAGGGCCGAATTACTTATGCTAATCAAGATAGGGTCCTTCCCTTGTTCAGCGATTAACTTCTCTCTACTTATAAAGGAATCGTTAGGCTGAACATCTGGGGAATTCTCCTGTAATGACGTAAAAGGTTTAGTCATAAAAGTTTCACTCAAATCAATATCATCTGTATGATCTGATAACTTATAACTAGTTATTTTATCCTTACTAGTCATTAATCTAGTGGTCACACATGAAGGAAAAATACCCGGGATATCTTCCTCCAAGTGAGCAGTATTATTTTCACTACTCACAGTTTTACTCATTACTGGTTCAACAACAACTTTGCGACCAGCAACATCATTACCCAAGAGTAAGGTTATACCTTCTAAACCCTTTGGTAAACTTGGGGTTACCCCTATAGCCACAGGCCCTGTGACCAAATCCGACTTTAAGTTAATATTATGGAGGGGAACTTGAATACACTCATTACCAACACCAGTTACTAACACATTAGTCCCTGTATAAGATTGTTCATCTAATGGAGCTACGCCCTTAAGGAGCAAGGACTGTGACGCCCCTGTGTCTCTAAGTATAACCACTGGATACTCGGGCGAGTCTAATTTACGCTCACCAAGTGAAACAAATCCCTCCGTAATAAAGGGTAAATATCCCTCACTAATGTCAGACAAAGAGCCTTTGACTTGATCATAGTTTTCAGGAAGTGAGCATGGAACACTTTTAGTGAATGCAACCGGCTTGGAAAAATTGTGAACACTTGCCCTCTTTTTCCTCAAGTATGCAAAACAATCTGGTTTTGCGTGTCCCGTTTTGTTACAAAACGTGCAAGCATCGGTTGACTTATTTGAGGTTTGCCATTTTACTCTACTCCCCGAGTTATCATTGTCGAGTTTGCCATCATTATTAAATGACTTATAGGCAAATGGAGGACTATTACGAACCCGACATTTACTAGGGTCATGATTGCCCTGAACAAATTTCTTTTTGTGTGTTAACACAAAATCGTCCGCTAATCTAGCGGCTTGGTGTAACTCTTTAACTTGTTGCTCCTCTAAATGCATTTTCACATCATCTGGGACACAATTTTTAAAGTCCTCCAATAGCATGACCTGCCTTAACTTAGCAAAGTCATTGTCTACACTACAAGCGTTACACCATCTTTCATAGAGAATCTCTTTCTCACGTGAGAATTCAACATAACACTGCTTATCCTGAATTGTTGCATTCCGGAATTTTTTGCCGGTATGCCTCGGGTACCTGCTCATAAGCTTTCAGAATGGCCGATTTAACAAGGACATAATCTTTACTTTGTTCAACCGGGAGGGCTGAATACACCTCCTGCGCTTTACCAGTTAAAACACTTTGTAGCAATAAAGTACGCATATCTGATGGCCATTGAAGCCTGTCTGCTACCTTTTCAAACTGACCAAAGTATTTATCAATTTCTTTGTCCTGAAATTTAGGAACTAAACGAATATGTTTACTGGGATCAAAGGCTATGGAATGCGTTTGTAAAATCGGTTGTTTCAACTTAGCCAGTTCCAACTCCACCTCTGCCTTTTTTATTTGTTTAATTTGAATTTGCAGCTCGAGTTCTTTTAGTTTAATGGCGGCCTCCTCTGAATATTGACTAGTTCCAATAGTTTGGGTTTCTAGCGTATCTTCATCTACAAAGAATTCTATCAAAACAGCCTTTAAGTCTGCTTTTTTCATGCTAGCAATCACAGAAACATTATAATGTTTAGCCAAGTCAAATAATTCAGTACGTTTCAAAGTGTTGAGCTTAGTCTCCGAAGGAGAATCTTCAAAGATAGTTGTAAATTCTTTGACATCAAATTTGCTTGCCATGGTTTACGATATGTTAATTAAAGGCCAGGAAAACAAACTGGACTACTCTGAAAAAGTATGTAGTTCATCGATTGATCTTGCAAATTTCTTTGTTCTTCTTTCGCATTTCTTTCGTACTTCCCGGACCAGCCCCCAATTCTGTTACGTACTGAAAAGCACGACAGCGATTTCATATAAAACGGGACAAGAACAAAAGACCTTGTAAGTAAAAGCACAGAAGCAATCAATGAAAGACATTCAAAATGATATTTAATACATAAATCAATAAGCAGAACAATGAGTTAAAGCAAGATTAATAACGGTAAAGCCACATTATTACAAAGCAGTTAATAAAGCAGGATTTGAGCAAAACAGAGGCAAAACTGAATGGTAAGCCGGCAAAGATAGATAAAAGCAAATTAGGTAATATTTACCTTTAGGAGGCTGAATATGCCCCCGCCCAGTCAGTCCCCTAACAAGATTTAAATAGTGCAGACGTTAGGCCCAGCATCTCCAACAGCAGCCCAAGCACACAGTAGATCAGCCCACAGTCACAGGTCGACTCGGGAGTTCAGCTTAGAAGCCACGACAGTCCAGAGTCCGGTAGGTCACTCTTGGCCGCGATCCACTGGTGGAGAAGGAGGAGTCGTCGAAGACGGAGTAGATGCGGGCCCAACGCTGCACCATAACGGGTTGTACAATAAGTATGCCTGCATGGGCACTGACTGAGGCCCACACAAAATGTGGTCAAGCCTTTTAAAGGGTCTTACCCGCGCATAGCCACAAAGACATTCCATAAAAGAAAAGGAACAAGTGGGGTGTGAAGTATGTCAGGAATGGGGTCGTAACAACTGCCATGTACCAAGATGCCCCTTTGACTAAGGCGTGCGGTCCAAATAGAAGCGGTATGGGAACTGTCGAACGGTTGCCCCAAACGGTTCGTTTTCTCAACTTCAACCGTTTGGGAATCTGAAAGCAACCGTTTCACAACTCGTATCCCGGTCTTAAGACCCACGCTCGGATAAAAGAACTGATAATTGACTGTGGTTTCACCTAACAAAGAAGCGTCAGCTGGTCTGGACATCAATGCAGGGCTGCCATGATTAATTTGTTACTAATCCGTTACTACCTGTAATCCTCCATGGCTGTAAATGTCCAGAGCAATAAATGAGGTTTGGTGGGATGCCATGATTTAAACTTTTATTTTTCAAGTGTGTGTCGTTTTTTAAATCTCAGAACATCATTTTGTGATCAAATTAAATGACAATGTTTTAAGATTTAAAGCAAAATGTGTAACAACATTTTGCAAACACTTTGGAAATAACCAATCGGAGAACGATAGTAAAAGGTTTGTGTGTTTAATTTTTGAATTCATAATTAAGTCAGAGCTCTTTCAACTTGAGCTATAATCCCAATTCAATGGAATGTAATCCGATTATAGCCTCTTTGTTCTGACTCCAGGGGACCGAAGGGCATTGAAGAGTTACACAAACGATCCTCCCAACCGTTTGGCAAATGCTGTTGAACCGTTTGCAACTCAAACCAGTTTGCAACCGTCGAACTGTAGCCAAACCGTTTCTATTTGGACCGCCCGCCTTACTAACAGAGTTATATGACCCCCAAATCATCCACGAAGACACCATCCTGACTATCACCATGAACACCATGGCGGAAAAAAGACACTCTACTCTAGAATGGCAAAAGTCATGAGTTTGAATCCCACCCAATTAAACTTTACAGAGTATAATGTGCTTTACCAAAATATTGCAGGGCTTGTTCTGCTGTCGGGTCACTGACCAAGTGCTAAAAGCTACTAGGCTCTGTCTGACCAGTCGCCCAATTTGGAGCCCTGGGTTTATATGCCCGGTGAAGTGATCAGACAGGTAACTGGACAGCACATAGAATTCGATAGACCCCTTGTGCTGGCCGCCATCATTGATGAAATGTGCACGCGTGAAAGGCTATCATTGGCCGAGAGTTGTGCGCAGAGCATATGCGCGTGCAAATTTTTTAATATCAAAGATGGTGGTCAATGACGTTATGTGCAACCCATCGATGGGAAATGAACTGGGAGTAGACTTACGTTATTTGTCTCACACGAACCCCTGAAGAAGGAGATGATGTTTCTGCAGACTGGGAGGAGGATCACCATGCTGTTGAGATTCAGACATGTTGCATTGGCTCTAGCAACGGGAAGACTTGCCTGCATCAGAATTAAGAGGACATCATCAACATCACAATAATCTCAGTTGCACAAGGAGACAATTTCATAGAGCTGTTTAAGCAGAAAATATTGCTTAAAACGTAGCTACTCAGCAAAAATAAGCAGGATACCATCACAGACTGTACATGTGATATGGTGTTTTAGCTGGTAACCTTACTCTGGTAAGCATAGTTTTGTTGTGCTTAGCTACTTTATATGCTTTAAGCACCTCTATGAAATTGGGCCCAGGTTGCACCAGGAGACAATGTCCCCGTGTGGTAATCAGTCGACTCTCGTTATAACAAGGTCGCTGGGACTTGACAAATTATCTCTTTATAACAGAAATGTTGTTTTAAGAGGACAGCAAAACAAGGAAACACACAGTGGAAATGAAATTAAGGACTCTTTATAATGAGGGTTGGCTATACATTGCACAGGGCTCAAATTCTACAGTGGACCACAGGCCCAAGGCCAGTGGTTTTAGCATCGGGCCAGTAAACTCACAATAAGTCTTGTGGATTTTCCCCCAAATTTGAGGCCTACGTGTATCCATGTACTGTAGTGTGATGTAAATTAATCAACCGCATGCGCGACCTATTTGCAAAGCCGAGCACGTGCGCATTTTGTTTCCTTTTTATAAATAATTTTGAGTTGAACAAAGACAAATTGACTAGAGCGGGATTTGAACCAACGACCTCCAGATTAACGTGCCGGCTCTCTACCAACCGACATGACTGAGCTGTCTCCCTTTTTGTCCAGGGGGTGCCAGTCAGAAGCCATTCAACCGTAGAAAATGATGAATAACAAAGATTGGAATAAAATGTAAGAATAAGAAGTCAGTTTGGGAGAGATACTGGAAAGGAGCAGAACTCCTAATAAAACCGTGCATCATCAACTTGTTGCCTCGGGGGAGTTCATTGGTGGTCAACGTGTCAACCGTTATTCATCCAAGTTCCATAACCGTTCTGCACAGAAGAAGAGAGGACCCAGGAGAAATCCTACCCAAGCTCAAGACACTTCAGTACCTACCCCCATGAGATGCCGCATGTAGTAAAACTCGTCTGAATTTGCGTACGTGATGTAGGATACTACCCATGCTAAAAGATTAGCCAAGAACCACAAAACCTAGAAGGTGAAAAACCAAATAGTGCCCCCAAAAAGGCTTGTTAGTCAGCAGACTAACATTTTAACAAATGTTGTATGGTAAAGGGACACACTGCCTTAGGATTTAAAAAAGCGTTTGTTATGAAATGAATATGGTAGGGATTGTAATTTGAATATGATTCACTAGCATGTATAGGCCTATCCCTTGAAACTGTGTGGTTTTTGTGTAACTTATAGATAGAAAACAGTCAGCTATTTTGTAGAATCAAATATTTTGACCCTACAAAATGGTTGTATTTCCAGAGGCAAATTTATATAAATTTAAATTCACTACTCAGTAACGCATTAATTACAACACACTGTAGGTAGGTCTTTAGTGCATGAAAAACTTTGAAAGCAGATAAGGAGTACATGTATGTAATTCTCAAATCTTTGAGAGATTTGAAGGCAATGTCCCCCTTGTTCTGTTACGTAGTTGTAGCAATTCCACACATTATCAATTGCAGAGAAATGGGACCCTTCAGGGCTCGAATTTGAGGAGAAAAACCACAAGACTACAGGGCTTGTAGCTCAAAATCTTTACTGGACCAGACATTTTTTTACAAGACCAGATTCAAAATATAAAAATAAAAAATTGCTGACACAGTTTAACATGCATTTGACTGCTTTATATGAGCCCGAACTGAGACAAGTAAGAGAAGAGTATACTTGATTACTCATAGAATTTAAAGATAATTTATCAGACCCAAAGTCAACACTTGAACATAATTTGTTTCTGTTATTCAATTACAATACCATCGGACTTGTTAGGTCATAAGTTTACTGGCCCGACACTAAAATTACTGGCCTCGGGCCTGTGGTCCAGTGTAAAATTCGAGCCCTGCCCTTGCTAAATTAGACTCTATGTACATCAAAGTTTCCCAATAAACAGGTTGAATTCAATTACATGTACATCATTGGCTTGAAATCCTACTTTTACCAGTTTGAAAAATTATAAAGATCGTGGCATAATGGCACATGATCAAAGAATGCAAAAAAAAGCAACTCACCAATAAAATCCATTTTACTCCTTCGTTGATGAAACGATCCCCCATAACTATCAAGCCTCTCTTGGCATGGTCCTAGCACCTGATGGAAATATGCAAGTATTGCCCTCTGCTGAAAATGTAAATAATATTTAAGCTTGTAAGTTGTAGCCAGTTGTAGTGGGTCACTCATTTATTGTTTGATGTCAAACTAAATATAACAAATAAATAAACATTCAAAGTTCAAGGATGGTTGATGAGATAAATAAATAATGGCCAACTACATAAAAATTAAAACTGATGATGATAGAGATGCAAATTATTTTGTTTACGACTGTTAAACCACAACATTCTTTATCAAATAACAAACTACTGTAAGAACTAAAGAAATTATTAAAGAAAACTAGACCCAGTATTTAGTAACTGGGGCGCTGTACTCCCTTTTCGAAAATGTTGACATCATCGGTCGTACTAGCGACCGATGATGTCAAAGTTTGGAAAAAGGAGTACAGCGCCCCAGTAACTGGGTCTAAAAGAAAACAAGAAATGAATAAACAAACAAATGGTAATAATAGACAATTGCTTAAAACTCTGTAAAAACAGATCCTACTCTACAGGCAATGTTCCTTGACTTAATTAAATGTAAATCACCAGGGCAGTAGGCCTTCTCTGATACTAGTGATAGTCTGACTTCACAAGGACCACGGGCAAAGGACCACCGACAGATGGACCATGGGCTTAGCGATCGTCACAACTGTCCATTCATGGATGCAACCCTTTTTTCATCTGACATTCCCCGTTTGCACATTGTAAATCAAAATACATGTATAGAGAAAAGATTTATCCCTCATTTTTATTTCGCTAGTACTTAGTAGTATAGCATTTTATTGTTACCACTACTCTTGAACCTTCCAACTTTTTATTAAAGGGACACGTTGCCTTCAAATCTCATGAAATTTTACTGTTTGGCCATTACATGGACGATGGTATTTACGGCTGGAAATACATACGTTTCGCGGGACAGATGTCGAGGGGTCAGAGGGCAATGTTTTTTTTTTAAATCACCATTCACTAATTATTAAACATTAAAGGTGTTTTATTGCTTGAACAACTCTTAATAAGAATAAGGAACACCTCCAAACAGTAAAATTTCATGAGATTTGAAGGCAACGTGTCCCTTTAACATTTAATAACAAACAGGTGCTGAGATTTCTTGGTGCCGAGTTTGTTAGTCAAAAATTGGCCGATGCCATGTGATGATTGGTGCCGACTTTCTTGGTGCCGAGTGAGTGCCGAGTTTGCAAGTTGCAGAGTTTGTGGGTGCCGAGTTTGCGAGGTGCCGAAGTGTCCGCTATCGTATCATGCCTATTCTCTAATTTCTCTAAAGTGACTATTCTGTAATTGGGTAAGTGTTAAACTGTTAATAAATAATAGTTTTAGTGTTAATTCAGCATTTTGATAAAATAGTCTACACATACTCCTAGAACTATTATGAAGTTCGATCCGCTAATCGTCTCGAAGCTTAAGGACTCGAACTCGAAGAAGCAGTCTACACATAGGCCCTAGGCCTAATCTTTGTTTGAATGGCAATCCAATGGTCTGTCAAAAGTTACGTTTTATCAACAAAACTTTTACCTTACATGTTTTTCTGTCTCTTGAAATATCAGATCCTGTTTCACTTTCAAAACAAAGGTTGAAATCGAAAGAAAATCATCTCAAAAACGTATTTTATTAACAACAAACACTACACTAAACAGCAACTTTTCAGCAACGTTTGTAAAGGGCGCCCTCAATAATGTGTTTACACATAATAACAGAGTTATACAAACTTGGCAAATTAAATCATTGTTGATTGATCGATGATCTATGGGTGCAAAATATTCTCTATTAGACCACGGAGGTAGAATTGATTAAACGGATTTGAGAGCCCGTGTAAAAAATATGACCTAGGGGTTGTTGACTTCCAAATAAATAATTGAGGTATTTCGGATGACATAGACGTAGACCCCTGTGCCGAGAGGTAAAGTGAGTTTAGGAATAACTCGACGGGCCCAGGGACTTCCCATAATCAAATTGGTCAGAGGATAAAAGTACAAGATCTATAAACGGATAATTTCGTTTCTATCGCAAAACAAAACCTGTAAGTTTGTTTGTTTGTGTATTTTCGAATGTTAGCAAAAGCAAAGTTTCCACTGTATGCTATGGGGAGTTATGGGTAAAATTCTTACCTTTTTGAGGTTACGGAAGGGAACATGGTTTTTCGATCAACTTGGGTAAAAATGTTACCCAACTTAGGATGGGTAAGAATTTACTCAGTCCCTGTGCAATTGTTTACCCATGGAGTAACAGTGTTTAACCTAGATTCAACCATGCATGTTCCCTGCATGACACGAATGTTATGGATAATTCTAACCCGCCCAAAGTTTACCCACCCAGCCAGGGTTGTGTAAAATTCTTACCCCTACAGTGCGGGGGGTTACAAAACAAACACTATATCAAAGCAGTGTACAGCCAGTTGGGGAAACGTAACCGAAAAATAGGAGTTTGGTTGGTGAAAACGAACATTTAACAAATTTCTTGCGAGCAGACTTTGTGATAATAATTGGAGGCAGTGTTGGCTCTGAAAGAGCCGATTGGTTTTTCAGACCTACATTGGCGGTTCTCAAACTGTCAGTGACGAAACTCTTAAAAATTGTTGCAAAGGCAATGAAGCTCCAGCAACATGCTGCTTGGTTCATGAAGCCAAACTCTTTTCAACAGACTGTTGTTTCTTGAATATAATAACCATCACTAAAGCCATCAGGCCCGTAACTGGGGGGGGGGGGGGGGGGGGGGGGAACCCCCAAAACACCAACAATAAATTAAAAAAACGAAAAGAAAAACAAACACCAAAAAACAAACAACTTTTTAACGTTGGGAGCTGCATTATTTCACGAAAATGACGGATTAATGAGGAATATGACGTCCAAAACCCACCGCAGCAAAATGTATGCCGCCATGGAATGTGAATCTTGTGAAATTAGTTGCTTCTTGCAGGTAAGATTTGACTTATGAAGCTTTGAAATTTTTCTGCCCCAGAAATGGTACCTGATCTCCAGGACGTCACTGTAGTAAAATACGAAAGTGAAAGGCCGCCAGGGCTAGGGGGAGTCCATTCCTTTTGTGCACGTTTTGACACCCAAAACGGCGGACAGGAGACGCGCTTGTATATGTGCGCTGCGCGTTTTTTGTGCATTGGGTCTAAATAGGACTCTTCCTGGGCCCAATTTCATGGCTCTACTTACCGTCGCGTTAGCAAAGAATCGGCGCTTACGGAAGCAGGGAATTCTGCACTTACGTCAAGCGTATTTCACGGGTAATTAGCAGGGAATTTTTGCTTCTGCGCGTGCGTAGTCCACGTTACTAGGCATTCTACGCTTACACAGCTAGCGCAGAAATTCGGCGCTTGCTCGGTAAGCGGAGAATGGTGATCGCAAGCGCAGAATTCGGCGGTAAGCAGAACCATGGAATTGGGCCCTGATACTCTGTGCTATACAAGGTACAGAGTCCTAAATATTAGGGCCCGTTTCTGGGGCGGACAAATTTCAAAGCTTCATAACTCAAATCGTCACTGCAAAAAGCCACTAATCTCACCGGATTCACATTCCATGGCGGCATACATTTTTCTGCGGTGGGTTTTGGACGTCATATTCCTCATTAATCCGTCATTTTCATGAAATAATGCAGCTCTCAACGTTAAAAAAATTCTGCAAACTTTAAACACAATTTATTAAGAAAAACCAAGACGCGGTCGATTGCGTGTGTTCGCGTATGGGTCTGCGCGGGTGCTGATTACGCATACCGCACAATCGAGCCAAATAAATTTTGTATCGCACTTTTTGACTGCACACACACACAGCCAAAGCAAAGCAAGATATGCTCGTCATGCATTCTGCGTCTTACACGCGATTGTATGCGTACGCACGACAGACAACACTGTGAGAAGACGAACAAAACGGATTTTTTTTACGTTGAGAGCTGCATTATTTCACGAAAATTACGGATTTATGACGTCCACCGCAGAAAAAAAATAATGTTTGCTGCCGTGGAATGTGAATCTTGTGAAATTAGTGGCTTCTTGAAGGTAAGATTTGACTTATGAAGCTTTGAAATTTTTCCGCCCCAGAAATGGCCCCTGATATCCAGGACGTCACTAAGTGTAACTAATGCTAAAGTTGAAAGGCCGGCCGCCAGGGCTACGTGAGTATGAGTTGACCAGTACGGGAAAGCTCCTTTTAAGAATTTCCGATTTTGGCCACCAAAACTCGGAAAGTTTTCAACCTTTTCACAGAGTGAGTGTGTTTACATTGAATTACTTAGGTTAAACTCAATGGATGAGCAGTTAATTTGCCTGGGGCAGTCATCAGCAGCACTACTGGTTTGTGCATGATCCAATTAACTCCACTGTTTGAAAAATGAATTACACGGAGATAACAGGTTTTTGTTGCCAGACGAAAGGTGCTTTCCCGTAAAAATGGAGAGGGCGCTAGACCAAAAACTAGCGTCACCAGCAGTCGGGGAGGGGAATCAGAGCATGGAGGAATACGGAATAATCCTAACTTACGGTGAGCTTTATAGCGGCTCTTAAGACCTAATTATTTTGTATAGGCATAGGTTTGTTTGGCGGCAGTCGCACATGTGCAGTGTGTCCTCCTCAGAACGCCACCCACAGTCGCCCAAGTCACGGTAGTGTAGAGGGCTTGGCCTCTTTGTTTTCTTTTTTATTCGCAGACAAGTAGTGACAGTCACATGATGAACAGCAATACTGCTGCATGCCACGTCTACCATAGCCAGGGGCGGATCCAGGATTTTCCAAACGGGGGGGGGGGGGGGGGGGGGGGGTGGGGGGGGCGTGAACATTTACCAAGCAGCAAATGGTGAATGCAATTTGTGGCTCCTACGAGCGCGTTACGCGAAGCCCTTACGGCATGGGCCGGTTCCGGGGCCCGCTTAAATGCTCCGAAACAGTTAGGATTCTAGATGCTCTGTGGTGCGATCTCATGCAATATCTCGAGCAATTAATGAATGTACGAAAATGTGAGGGTAGGCCTAGAGGCCTAGCCCCCCCCCCCCCCCCCCCCCCCCCTCCCCCAGCCCTGCATAGGTGTACTATCTGCACAATTGATAATTACCAGTTTGAAAGAAACACAACAGATATTAACCCTCTTTCTTGAATACGAAAACAATCTGTGAGACACCATGATTATACGATGCTATGTCTTCACTAGCCCTATATTGGGCCAATCCACTTCGTTCGTATTCTTGCCAATTGGGCCTTGCACCATTGCAATCCTATTGTTGTGCCCGATGTAATTTTTAATCCGGGTTATAAAACTTACAGATCGAATGCTACTTCTGTAGGCCTTCTTGTAGAAAGCCCTAATGCTATTTTTTTTTTAACATCGCAGATTTTGGGGGAAAATTGATTGCCTTTCGAGTCGCGAGAGTGAATTTTTTGATCACGTATTAACAACTTGCGCGAGAACCATACTAGTTGGGTTCCCTGAACAATTTCACAATATTTATTCGATCTAATGGGGACCAGACTGATTTACATAACGCGCTGAGCATAATATCTTTTGCGCAGACGGGCTTAAGATGCGCACCACATTACACGTATTTCACAAGACCTTGATGGCGCGCTGAGTGAATCAGTTTGGTCCCCATTTATATCAGCAGTTGATCGTATAACTGTTGTGGATTGTTGAGGGAAGATGACAATGGTTTTTCGCGGAAGTTAATAATATGTGGGAAAAAAATCACACTCGCGATTCGAAAAGCAAACAATTTTCCCAAAAGATCTGTGATGTTTTTAAAAAACAATTAAGCATTAGGGCTTTTTACAAGTACAGTAGCATTCTATAAATAATAATAATAGTGGCTTCTTATATAGCGCTCAGGTCCGTCACTCAGTGACGCTCATGGCGCTTCAACATTATTACCCCTGGTCACTGGGCCATTTTTGTGTCATTCCTTTAACCATCTCAGCTCCCTGGGGAGTATACAGCCTGTGCTGCCAAATATGTAGCGCATCAAGCTAAATCAATCACAAGAACCATCTCTGCCCTCACAGGTACCCATTTACTCCTGGGTGATGAGAAGCAATTATAGTTAAGTGTCTTGCTCAAGGACACAAGTGTCACGACCGGGACTCGAACCCACACTCTGCTGATCAGAAACACCAGAGCTTGGATCCGGTGCTCTTATCCGCTCGGCCACGACATGCTAGTAAGTTTAATAACCCGGATTAAAAATTAAATCGGGCACAAAAATAGGAATGCAATGGTGCTAGAGCCAAGGATACGAAGTGGATTGGCCCTATTCATGGGGCTATGTCTTCACTTTTTTTTATCTTAATACTAGTTTCCGAAGTTCGTATTGTAAAAGTCACATTGTATTTAGCGCGCACGCGTGCTGACCTCCAGCCAGAAACTTCTTTGCACAATGTACACACACAGGTGGCATGGTCGACTCACGCGCGCTGCGGTTGTATGATCTTCACGCCCCCGGACCCCCTGCGCATATGGAACGCCAAAGACGCAAATAATCCGACCAACACATCGATCGGACTTTTCCATCGATCGATCGGTCTTTTCCATCGATCGATCGGACTTTCCATCGATCGACCGGTCTTTTCCATCGATCGATCGATGCTGTCAACCGATCGATCGGTGCTTTCAACCGATCGATCGATGAAAAAAGAGCGGTCAAAAAAGAGCGGTCGAAAAAGAGCGATTTAAAAAGAGCGATCGGTTGAAAAAGAGCGATCGGTTGAAAGCACCGGTCGATCGGTTGAAAACACCGATCGGTTGAAAAGTGCGATCGGTCGGTTGAAAAGAGCGATTGAAAGACCGATGTGCCTACATCGATGCGTACACCTCACACACGGGGTACGTAGACCTGTGTGTGCGCCTCACGTAGACCTGTGTGTGTGCGGCGGGCTGACAGCATTCCTTTCACTCCCACATAGGACACAACTCAACCGATCAGACGTAAGATAAATATTCATGAGGTAAAATATTTTATTCGCCACGTGGCATCGTGCATAGGTTGTACAATGTACATGTACACGAGGCAGCATTACATGTAGTTCATTTAAAGGTGCTGTATACGTTTGGAGTGGAGCCTACTGATTGTGTTAATCCTATATAAATGTATATACAATTAAACTAACATGTGTTTTTTTCCCCCAGATTTTCTGAGATATCACCGAAAACCGGAGCGAATATATTTCCATGCAGGATTCTCTATAGGAATACAAAGTCTGGGGAGAACGTAACGTTTCTCAGATTCAAATTTTGGGGGCTAAAATGGATATATTTTTCCAGAACCGTAGTACATGGAGGTAGAAATAGTACTTCGAAGTGTTAAGTTTATTCTCAAAATGCATTATACAATTCAAAGCTGCTGCACTTCTTACCAAGTAATTTGTTATTGCCATTATTTTTCAGAGTCATACAGACTCTTTAACCTCATAGAGAGGGGAGAAATTTTGTTGGAGTGATTTACAGTTTTGATTTTATAACAAAATAATCGCAAAAATTTCAAAATGCCACGGCATCATGATTTTATTCATCTCGAACATAACTAGTAGAGGGAAGAGTAGACAATGATAATAATGATATTTTGTCGGTCTGTTCAATGAACTAATGGATGAACTCCCAAATAAAAATGTATCTAGAAACAGGCACGTGGTAAAATATTGTTCAAGCGATGTACAGTTTTGAAGGTATACAATTTATTTCATCTTCAAAAGAAGAAACGGCTCGGACCTAGCCACAATGCCGATATTTTGATTTTTGCAACTGGCCTCCAGAACGAACCGGCTATTGGGTTTCAGCCGGTTCCATCCATCGAGTTCGCCAAAGATAAAACAAAATCATCCTCGAGGCAAAACTTGCGGCAATGTTTTGGAACTGCCACTGGTTCATGACAGCAGTTACGAACCATTTAAGACCGACATGACCTTCGGCATTTTAAACGCGTCTTGAATCAATGGGTCTTCGAGTCCGAAGAGACAGCGTACGCCAAAGCATGCGGAGAGTAGACCCGGCAGGGATTGAGAGAGAAGACAAAGGACGCTTCGTCGAAGACAGTACCAAGATGGCGGTTATGACTTCCTTTTATTTCTTAAATTATTTCTTAAATTATATGACTCCATTTATTTCGATACCTCTTAATGCAGTGATGACAGTTGGTGTAATCAACATCTGTATAAACCGCAATGGTTTAGGCGTATGTTTGTTTGTTTAATATCCGTTGTAATCAAAAGATGTCGTGAGTAAGTAATGCTTGTAATCATCAATCAAACAATGTGATTATTATGTACACTTAAACAATACAAAATATTTCCTTTTAAATGTACGAATACAAAGCCATATGTATAATTTTGTTGGTAATTATGCTTGAATGTGTGATAAACACAATAAGTGCATGCAATCAACGTTATAACATGCAACTAGATCTTTATAAACCACTTCAATTTAAAAAAATTGAAAAATATGGCTACTTTTCAGATCAGTTGTGTAAAGATAAAATCTAGTTTTCTTTGTTTTTCTTCTATAAATGTTTTGGAAGAAAGAAGTAAGAGATTGCACTACTTTTACAAGTTTTTGTTGCCATTAATTTTCAGAGTCATTATCAAACGTATACAGACCCTTTAAAGGCATAAATATACGGTTCACTTATTTGCCGATGTACTTCGAAGACGAGCATTCGCTACAGTTTTACCCGCATATTTCTTGAAATGGCAGCTCGTGGTCGCTACACCAGAGTGTACCAGGTAGATCATGAAAGTATGGTGGCCCTGAAGGGACATCGCATATCGCATACGTGTGCGCACACGTATGCAATGTCGTGAAACAAATCGCGAATATGTGCGCACACGTATGCAATGTCGTGAAACAATTCGCGAATATGTGCGCACACGTATGCAATGTCGTGAAACAAATCGCGAATATGTGCGCACACGTATGCAATGTCGTGAAACAAATCGCGAATATGTGCGCACACGTATGCAATGTCGTGAAACAAATCGCGAATATGTGCGCACACGTATGCAATGTCGTGAAACAAATCGCGAATGTGTGCGCACACGTATGCAATGTCGTGAAACAAATCGCGAATGTGTGCGCACACGTATGCAATGTCGTGAAACAAATCGCGAATGTGTGCGCACACGAGTGCGAATATATTTGCAATGTCGTGAACGTTTATTGCATACCAAGTTGCATACCTTTGGGATGATGTCATAGTTGCAGACAATTTGTTAGAGACCTAGGGAGTACGTGGCGCTACAGTCAGGCTCCTGTAAGCATGGCTAAAAGAAATACGCCACCCGCCTCGCTTGCCTCACAACAATGACTACCGCTGCAATGACTACCGCTAATCTCACTGTAGGCAAGAAACCCCCCAGATCATTAGACATTTTATTCAAAGGTATGCAACTTGGTATGCAATAAACGTTCACGACATTGCAAATATATTTGCAGACGTGTGCGCACATATTCGCGAATTGTTTCACGACATTGCATACCGTGTGCGCACACATTCGCGATTTGTTTCACGACATTGCATACGTGTGCGCACACATTCGCGATTTGTTTCACGACATTGCGTACGTGTGCGCACATATTCGCGAATTGTTTCACGACATTGCATACGTGTGCGCACATATTCGCGAATTGTTTCACGACATTGCATACGTGTGCGCACACGTATGCGATATGCGATGTCCCTTCAGGGCCACCATATGAAAGGCTACCTTGAGCTTGCGGTCAATTTGAACATCAACAAGTCCACAGACAACAAGCGAGGGAGAAAATGCAATGTCAACTTCGCTGTTTCTATAGTGAAGTACATGTAGGCTTGGTGCACACCGAATCAATGAAGACCCCCCCCCCCCACCCCATGCTGCCTCGTGTACATGTACATTGTACAACCTATCCACGTGGCGAATAAAATATTTTACCTCATGAATATTTATCTTACGTCTGATCGGTTGAGTTGTGTCCTATGTGGGAGTGAAAGGAATGCTGTCAGCCCACCGCACACACACAGGTCTACGTGAGGCGCACACACAGGTCTACGCACCCCGTGTGTGAGGTGTACGCATCGATGTAGGCACATCGGTCTTTCAATCGCTCTTTTCAACCGATCGACCGGTGCTTTCAACCTATCGCTCTTTTTCAACCGATCGCTCTTTTTAAATCGCTCTTTTTCGACCGCTCTTTTTCGACCGCTCTTTTTCGACCGCTCTTTTTTCATCGATCGATCGGTTGAAAGCATCGATCGATCGATGGAAAAGACCGGTCGATCGATGGAAAAGTCCGATCGATCGATGGAAAGTCCGATCGATCGATGGAAAAGACCGATCGATCGATGGAAAAGTCCGATCGATGTGTTGGTCGGATTATTTGCGTCTTTGGCGTTCCATATGCGCAAGGCATGTGCAGGTGTTTCGCACTTATGTTCAGTGCGTGAGAAAAACACGATATCAACACACAAAGATTCACGTGTAATTCCTCATCAGTCAGTGAATAGTGGTCCACAAATGAAACAAAGTGTACGAGGTATGGATTATTAGTAGCTTTTTTGAAAAAACTAATAGGTAGGGCCTATGTCATTAACTTTGTCTCTCCCTCATTTTTCCCCTTGATGTTTTTTTTTTCTCAAGCAAAAGGGGGGGGGCGTGCGCCCCCACGCCCCCCCTGTATCCGCCCCTGATAGCAACTGCCTAGCAACGGCCAAAGTGTCGCGCGTACAGACTGTACACAATGTACAGTACATGTACATGTATACATGATGTAGGAGGACCGCCGGTGGACGCGTGACGGTACTAACAATGGTATCTTTTGCAAGATCAGTCGATAATCATGCAAGAAGACAGGTTTGGCGGATTAGGCCCAACGTCAAGTCTTTCTTCTTTCTAAGCTACGTAATTTGTAATCTTTTTTGTTACTCTCTCTGTTTTTTGTTTTTGTGGTTTTTATGCGCCTCGGAATAAGTTTAGTCTTAGATAGATGGCGCTTTACAAGTTTTAATTATTATTATTATTATTATTAAGGAGAAATTTAGTTAGATTTATTTCGGAGGGCCAAGGAAGGTGGATTTTTTTTCCAAGGCTATACCTTTGGGATTCGTTTGAGCTATGAACAAGAAAAAGTAGAAGTCTTTGCAAAATGTTTTTGGTTAATGGAAACGAGTTTTTTGCCGCATAATAACTAATCTGTTTGTTTTACTCAAATACCATCAAGGGAGAATACATGCATCATGGAGAGTCGCTACAACTGCATAAATCTCGTGCGTATCAAAACGGGTTCACTTTTCAATTTGAAAGCAATAATTGTACAGCAAGAATAGGCAAGCATTGTCAAATCTTCTCCATTTCGCACGTGATTTGTTGCAGAGTTATGATTATTATTTTGTCAACATTAAAGGTACACGTTGCATTAGATTTGGAACTTTGGGCTACAAAAAGCGTTTGTTATGAAGCGATAGTTGGAAAGATGTTTTACAATAATATGCCTCGAAATTGTTTGGTTTTCTTTTTACTTCATGAACTAGGCCTATAGTAAAATGGCGGGGATAGCTAAATGGAAGAATAACCTGGATCGTAGAGTCGCGAACTTTCTTTAAAAAAAAACCCCAAAACAAATATATATGGACGAGTAAACAAAAGTTTTCTTTTAACTATAGAACCAGAAAATGTGAATTTAATTTAAACTTTCCAATATAAAAAACCCAACAATAATATTAAACAAAACTATATAACTATACACACACAAAAACTTGCGAAACCAACACAGTGCTAAAAGCGAATCACTAAAAAATGCATTCCGACATTAACTTGAGAATACAAGAAAAATAGAAAAGAAACGATTTAGAATATTGTACATTACAAAGATATAAATGTCACCGATTATATACTCCTTTCAATCCAGACACCAGAGCAGTTCCAAGAAACTGAACACTCTACAAGTATCATGTACTGCTTAAAGAAATACACTAGTAAAGGAAGACGTGAAATTGCCAACAAACTAGTTAAGAGCGATTGGTATATAGACCAGAAGTCAAAAAGAGTAAAAACAAATATAAATATAATGTCTAAAATCTAATGTTCTAATTAGTAGATTAGGTGAAATAAACTCATAGATGCAAAACGAAAGCTTTATAGTAAAGAAAATATGACATCTGTTTTACTAAACAAATTACTTTAACTCTTAAGCAAAGAAAACAAACCAAAAAAACTCCAACCTTACTTAGCTTTAAGTTAAAACAAACACTAAAATAAATCAACCAGTCCTGCACTCGTCCACCATACAAAACAGTAAAACTTCCTAATACATAATAATGAGGTAGAGGGACCACTGGTCTATGGCAGGACTGAAGCAAAGAATGTGCCCCAAGGGCATGAGCTGATTTATAGCTTTCCAGCAGTGAACCTCCCTCCCAGAGTAAAGTTTAGACGGTGAGTAATGTAGTGATCACATATCAATTGTGGTTACCAGCGCTCATATTACACTGGATGCTACTAGCAAGATATCGATGACATATTGATACAACCTTAAAACAAGTATTGATAAGAAAAATTCAAAGACTACACTCAGCTTAAAACCTAGTTGGATCACACTCACAGAGCTACCTATGGTTTGATTTATCAAGGTGGTTGGACCATGGAGACCAAGGATACCTCCATAATGCAACGACTAAAATGAACATTTACAAGGTAATTTATAAACTGGAAAATTTAGTCTTTCTGGGAAAAAAGTAAAGGTAAACTATTAAATCACAGAAATGACTGGATCCTCTTCAGCATTACCAAAAACAAAAGATGATCTCCCATGCTGTTTAAGCATGATACAAAAAGGTACTATTCCTAAACATTCTTGCCAACCATGTTCAAACTTAAGAGCAAAACAACCTTATCAAATTAATACACCAAACAAAACAGTAAAATCTTCTAAAAAACTCCTAACTTTTTTGGTGCTAAATACACACATCTCTCAAACCACTGAAACTTTATAAGCCAAAAGTTAACCAAACTAAAAGAAATAAAAATCCCTCAGTATTACTAGAGATCTAAACTTCTCAAGAAACTACAACAGCAGTAATAATATGAGGAAAAGTTATACATCTAAAATAAAAACAAAGCAAAGCTCACCAGAATTGTTGAGCAGCAAATGGAGAAACAACAGCAGCTTAGGTCCAGAACACACGTACACATGCGCTTTCTCTGCTGCCAAACTGCTCACCGACCGCATGGTTTAAGAAACTGTGGCCTGTCAAACCATAAATCAACCGGAGCCAGGGGCTCATGACAGAATAATGGGTCTACTATGTAGTTTACTTGGCAGCCAACTCAATAACAGCTTAAAGGGGAAACACTCTTTAATTTAAAAAAATAAGTTCTGAGTTGCCCTCAAACAAATATATTTTCGCACTAAGTAAATTATAAGGTAAAGAAATACCTTCCTCCACATTTGCATGCTAAAAATTGAGCACTTTTTATTTTAATAATTTTTGTCTCCTGACTTAGACAACCATGGAGGCAACAGACTGAGCCCAAATGTTCACAGGTTAAATTTTGTCATGCATTAGTGTTGTTGTTGTAGTGCACGTGTCGAGCTGTACTACGACAAAACTGTGACTGTGAGAAAATATTACTTATATGACACTTTTGCACATCCTACCATGGAGCAAGATATCCTGTCAAATAGTTTTACCAAACTACAACGTGACAATTACATTTATATCTCACCTGTTTCGTTGCAAGCTGCCAAGGGAGTGGTAATTACCATGGAGGAAGAAAATAATTATGACAGGCCTGTTGATTTCGATGATTATTACTCATTGCGATTATTTCAACGCGAACGTTCGAACCAGCATAAAAATAGAAATTATAAAACGACGGTCCCATACGCAGAACATGGTATGTAATGTACGTTCTGATTTGCTGATATCCTTAACCGGCAGTTCTTGTCTGCATAAAAAAAAGTAAACACACCAACCCCCCGACCAACCCCCGAGGATAAAAATCTGCTCTCATCAGCTCCATGATCAGTCCCACCACCGTATAGGTTACTTCAGTATTGATGGGATGGGTTTCTACAAATAGTACCCATCTAGAACGGCTAGGCAGTTTCTCTCGCGTGTTTACTCTATCTGGAGGACGAGGTGGGACAGTATGATCATAGAGCAATGCTTTATGGTATGATCAGGAATGTTGGTGTTGTTTTTTGTCGTCGCATACTATCGATCGAGATTACTACGAAAAACGACGATTTGCCTAGTGTTTTTGAGTTTACTGGTTAGCATAATATTCTGTGTCATGCGGTTACGATAATTTTCACGACAGCCTTACCAAATATCTAGCCCTTTTGTGCAATCCATGTTGGTTAAAGAAATGTACATTAAACAAAGTAGGGCCCAGGCCTATACATTGAAATAACATACATTCACTCCACCATGATGAGGAAGTGTAATAGCAGTGGTCAAAGGTCGTGGTAGTGGAAAATCCCATTACGTGCGCATGCGCATGTTTGGCTGGTCGATGTACGGAACGCCAAAGAGGCAAATACAACTGTATCCCTATAGGTAATTCTGCCCATAGTCTTAAGCGAATTGGCGATGTGTTTATGGCAGGTAGTGTGGGAAATTTAAAACTATTTCCGGTGTAGCCATCGAAAGATTGAAAGGTAGAAGTGTCAAAGTAATATTCCGAATTGAATGATCATGTCTGTAAATCTCTGTTTATTTTGAGGGTTAATTTCTTTCAAATTTATAGTAGGCCTATGCCTCATTTTCTTAGAAATTCCATCCAAAGCTAGAATTCCGTTTTTAACTGGAAATTTCCTTAGAGTGGAAGCTACACTGGTTTGGACGACACACACGCACACAAACCACACACACTCTTACGGATCCGGTATGTAGGGTCCTGCTGTTGTTAATTATTCCCTCTTCTGACGGAAATGCTCTGTAGGGTACGAGTATAAAGAAAGGAAACATTGTGGGATAGCGTTTGTTCCATTGTTAAAAGGTGCCCCCTAAGTTGGCATATGTATGGGCACAGTCACCCACCGATACTTTTTCTCTCACTTTCGGTACCTTATGGAGACCAAGGACAAAACAAAAGGTCTCCACATGGAATTTCTAAAGACGAGGGTGCTCCACAAGGAAATTTTTGTACAAAGTATATGGGAAGCTGTTAAGTGGGAAGCTGTTATAAGCTGTTTTATATGGGAAGCTGTTAAGAACAAAAGAGTGCTCGATGGATGCATTTTGAGAACTTACAGGAGTGCCCTCGTGTGGTATTTTACACAATGGAACAATGGACCCCCACAAGGGAATTATTTAGAAAAGGAAATAATAGAACAGCAATAGGAAGTTCCCACAAAGGTGTGTGCACACATTCACCCACACATGACTGTGTGTTCCAAATTGCCCGTAAAGATGGCCGACCTACGTCATATACTCATATTGCAACTTATCTATTGCACTTACTATAGTAATACAATGCAATGGTGGCCTGTGAAATATGGCAGCGATTCGAAGGGCTTGTAGTTAATTAAGTCATTGCTATAATAGTAACAATGTTGTGTCATATTAAAGAAATGTTATTGGCCCAATGATAGGGCACTAATGTAAAGCGCATTAACGTTAATGTTAATTTGCGCTATTAAAGAACGATTAATTGACTCATGTTGCATTGTTTATAAAGTGGACAGACATTCTCACGTGCTTAACCATCACTTTGACCTATGCTTTTAGGGTTTGCATGGGTTTGCATGCCCTATAGACCCATTGCACAACGCGCAGCGCGCATACATGCGCGTAATTTTGGGAGTCAAAACGTGCCCAAAAGGATGGTACACGTGCGCTTGTAAACACGTGTACCATTCTTTTGTGCACGTTTTGACCCCCAAAATTACGCGCGTGTAGATGATGACGTCATATGCAATGGGTCTATAAACGTAGCATTATGTCTTAGTTAGGAGTCGTGCTACGCCTACATGAATCCTTATTATAGCTCCATGGTGTAATTAATTGATCTTTTGTCTCCAGTTTTTTTACTGCAGATCCCACATTCGCTGGGACGTTTCTTTGATGGAGAGACACAGTATTTGGAGCGAGGGCGGCAAGGAGTAGCTGCCTGTCCGGCGTTGCTGGGTGCGGGCCTCAAACCAAGTGACGTGCAAGCCGTGTACTGGTATACGGAACCACTTTCCAGCGGTACAAGTATATATCTCCGGTTTTTAGTCCTTGAACATTCTATGACCTAATATGCGACTAAGTAGAGTATTGGAATGAATGCACTCCGCACTTCGATGATTAAGGACGATCTTTCTATTGTGAAAAATTTTCTTGAAAGCTATTGGATTGAATAATTTGCTCTTCTTAATCTTGGGAACAGTAAACTATAACGAATTTGAAATGTAGGTTTTCCCGGTACTTGTTCGGCAAATGAGTGGCAAAATTATTATATTTCGCGCTAAATTGAAAGCTACTCAAAACATTCATTTAATTTCCCTTTAGGTACCGTCAAAGCAAAAATTGTCCTTTTGCGTCGTGTGATAAAAAACCCACACAATTCAATTGGACTCTCCACTGACTCGAACACCCGCATTCAAATTCGCTGCAGCTTCGTAGATTTATCTAGTTGCGCCTAACTCTGTTAAATTGGACACAATTTTGCGGTGTAAAAAAAAAACACCGCCTGATAGGTTTCACTGTGATAAATGCTTGATGAATTCGTGTACCTCAAAAAGAAATTGTATGACGGTTCCAGCAGAGTGAAGATTGAATCAAAATTGTTTTAGGCGAGCACATGAAAGTGAAATAGACCACATTTTCGGGGTGATAATGACCGGAAAAACCTAAATCACAAAGCTATACAGTTATACCATATGTTGTATTTTGTGGCCTATACTTATAGTTACCTACGCAGGCCTATGGCTCATAGGTGGGAGTCCGTCGAAGTCCAATGGTCCAAACAAACAGTACAGAGTGTGACACGTCTAACATTGCAGTTGGCTGGATTCGGACTGCCCGTCAGCCAGGCTGCGTGGTGCAGCAAGACCACGGTGCAGCAAGACCACGGTCACGCCCGACTGGTTTATTGCGTAATACAGTCGTTATACTACACATATAAGGTCATATCAAAATTGTATACTTAAAATGTCTTTTTGTTCACATTTTGCAATGTTGTACTTTCCCCACAAAATGAGGCCGTATCCGACTTGGCAGTATACAGCTACGGCCTGGATCGCCGCGTCATCGTGCACTGAAGTAGGTCTAGGGCGTACTTAAGTTATAGAAACACACTTATAGCAACAGTCGTAGCCGTAGCTGCTGTAACCGCCAATTGGGACACGGTCTTAGCTATATTTCTTTTCTCCGTATAGATGCTCTTCCCATCATTGTGAAAAACCAGGGGAATGTCCTCCTTGGTGAGGGCGTGCCTGGTGGGTTGTACGGCATTGATAACGATCTCAGCCTCGTCATCAACCAAGTTAAGATGTCGAATGAAGGCACCTATTACTGTCGGCTCTCACCACGACTACTGGCCTTCCAAGACGCCTCAGTGCCCATCAAAGTGATAGGTATAAGGCTTTTATCTGAGCTTATTTTAGGTTATGTATCCATTAATGCTTACCTATCATTTAAGGTTAACTGCGTATCTGCTAAAAGAGCTTTTACTTCCCTAAACATAGTACAATCAACAACTGCGGCTAATTTGCCTTCTTCCTACTTTCGTCAACCTTGCCTCAAGGTCGCATCGTCCCAAAATGTCCTTTCCACACAGTGTCAACGTCAAGAGGCATTATCCAAACCATGCAGTTTACTTGTGATGTCAAGCTTGAAAGCACTTGTGTCCTTTTGGGGTAAAAAAGAACAACATCAACAGCAGCAGCAAAACAATAAAACAGCAAAGCAACAAAACAACACAAAAACCAACAACAATAATGGGCACTCGGTCTCTTTTAAACATTGTATAAATAGCCTTACACATTTACCCCTTTTCACTGAATGGGCATTAAGCTTTCCTGAAGCCATCCCAGCTCCTTTGGAAAACGCAGTACCAGAAACCAAATGGGTTATTAACAATCTCTACCATCGCAGGTAACCATTCACTTCTGAGTATAAATGAGAAGCTTAAGTGTATTGACCAAGAAGACGCGGTCATCAGAACTTGAGTTCGATGCACCTTTTGCTATAAGCCTAATTCCGGCAGGAGACCACAGCGGGCCTTATAGACAGCCTTGGAAAAAGGCTATCAGCATGCATGCTGCATGCAAACCTATTAAACTGCTTTGTTTAAAAATGTTTTGAGAGTTCAGTAACAGTTTTGTACAGCTGCTGTTCACAGGGAACGAGGTAGTAAGCTGAGTTGAAGTTGAAATTAAGCTATTGTTCATTGTAGTTGAGATCAAGTGTGTGTACGATTTTGGCTAACGTTAGTTCCGACTAATTTGACTCTATTAATTGAAATGATGTGTTACATTATATACCTACGTAAACCACAGACCAGTGGTATTAACAAAACATCAACAACAGCAAGGTATAGGCTGGTTATTCTAATACTTTGCATGCCAAAGAAAGATGGTAATGTTTCATTCTAGAGCGGTCTCAGTCTACATCCTGTATCCATTAGGCCAGATGAACAAAATGAATTGTCAAAATCTACATCACCACATAGGGAGGCACCAATTTTGTCACCCCGGTCACTGGTGCATACCTCACCGGACCCGTCCACTGAGCGCCCAGGACACCAAGGGGTTTGTCTGGGGTGGTCGATAGGAGATCTGCCTGGACCAAGTCGACCTGAATAGGCGCATCGACAACATTGAGACGAGCTTCAACACAGCCATATTGCAACCTAAGGGGTCAATGATCTGGAACAAAGATCAATGAGTTGGAGAAAGTTGCTACCCATTGGGCTCAAGCTGAGAAGCAACTTGTCGATCATGCAGAGAAACTCAATAAGTTGGAGTGAGCTGTCGCAGCAATATCAGTGACTGGCATTCCCTAAAGTTAAGACAAAGACTGCCTAGACCTCTGCATGAAAATGTTGAAGGAAAAATTTAGCCTTCATGACATCATTTTTATTATAGTGCGCCTTTGAGGCAGCCTGCATAATTTTTGCTCTGCTCTGTATCATCATTTTCACACTTTATGAGTGACTTTTGCATCATATGTTTGTTATCATTGGATTTGTTGGAGGATATAGATCATCTTCAGACAAGTGCTGTCTTCTATACACCTTCACGTTTTGAGATACTTGACATTTAATAATTCATCTTTTCATCTGTTTGATGATGGTGACTCTACACAGGATTTCTTGTTCATTCAACCACAACCGGCAGTCTTTTTCATTGCTACTTGCTGCTTTTGTGTGGCTCATAATAACAATGCTACCTCAGAGGAATGCAAATCTGGGCAGCCATCATGGAATTTTCTGCTACTCAACTGACCAGCTTCTTGCCTTGAAAGAGCAAATTCCTCAAGACAAGAGGATCTCATCACACCTGCTGCACCATATTAGGAACCTGGGTATCAATAGAATTCCAGCCACAACTCGAGGTGTTCGGGCTGGACGTAACAAACAGCGGCCTTTGTCTGTTCGGATTACACCTAGAGTGCCACCTGTCAAAAACAAAAGGGATACAAGCATTCCCAGACATCACTGTCTCCGTAACATTCCACTAACTGGTCTACAACATTCTTCTAAGATTGTTCTGTTGAATGCACAATCTGTGTGTAACAAGACTGAATTACTTGAAACTTATATTCTTGAGAATTGTCTGGATGTTTTGATCATCACCGAAACATGGGTGTCTACTGGCAATCGTGTGACACTTAATGCTATGACACCCCCTGGTTATGTTTGTCATTCTGTGCCTAGGAATGGCAGAGGTGGAGGAATTGCAATAATTTCAAAGGCATCACTGAACTCATCATTGCAACCCTCACAAAAATTTCGTAGCTTTGAATGTGCAAAACTCATGGTACAGTTCCCTGGTAAGAACTTGACGATGACTGTCATCTATCGACCACCACCATCTTCTGCTAATGGTCTAACCAAGGGAATGTTCTTGGATGAATTCTCATCAATCACGGATACCCTTGCCCGTTCAAATGACAGTTTCATACTTGTCGGTGACTTTAACATTCACGTGGACAATCCACACGACACTGAGAGCATTAATTTTGCAAAACTTCTAGAGTCTGCCGATTTGGTACAGCATGTGTATGGTGGAACACATATGTCAGGACATACACTCGATCTTGTCATCACCAGAGCAGGCTCAGACCTCATAGAACATATTTACATAGGTTCATTCTTGTCAGACCATGCTGCTGTTTCATTCACTTGTCGCCTCGATAAACCTTCAGTGCCGGTGAAAAAAGTGTATTACAGGAAACTGCGCGATATCAATCCTGAATTATTTTCGGAGGAAATTTGCAACTCTCTCTCCACAATAATCACTGAAGATGACGCATCCCATCAAGCCAATTTCTACAATACTACTGCTCGTGCCATCTTGGATACATATGCACCATTGAAATGTAAGACCATTCCTCTCCGACAGAACATTCCTTGGTACTCTCAGTGCATTAGAGCCTACAAGCGTGTTGTGAGGCAAGCTGAGAGGCGTTGGCGTACATCACATTGCTCAACTGATCGTGTCCGCTTTGTCGCAAAACGCAACAAATTGAAACAAATGACCAGTGATGCTAAGACTGAGTTCATGAGCTTCAAAATAGCAGAATGTTCCACCAATCCAAATAAACTTTTCAAGATGGTTAAGAACCTCCTTGGTGTTTCACAGACTGCTATTTTACCATCTAGCGATAGTAACCTTGTTCTAGCAAATAGATTCAGCACCTTCTTTGCTAACAAGATCCAGAGAATTCGTGCGTCATCAAGTGACTTTGCAACCACAGTTGATCCTGTTGAGCCATCTTTCAATGTTTCTGCCAGTATGACAACATTTGAGCCTGTGTCTGTGGAGGACACTGTTTGTATAATTGATACATCTCCTAGCACAACTTGTGTACTTGATCCTGTACCAACGTGGATGGTGAAGCAGATGGCAGAGTCGTTTGCCCAAAGCATCACGTGCATAATATTCCTCGCTGTCAACTTCTGAGGTGCCTACAGAATACAAGTTGGCATATGTTACACCTTTGCTAAAGAAGGAGAGCCTAGATCCACAACAGTTGAGCAACTACAGACCAGTGTCAACTCTTCCATTTGTTTCCAAACGTCTGGAAAGAATTGTCCTACGCCAACTCACAAAATACCTTGAGGATGAAAATCTCCTGGAGGATATGCAGTCAGCATACAGGCAAGGGCATAGTGTCGAGACTGCTCTTGTCAGAGTTACTAACGACATCCTTCAGGCCATTGATAATCGTCAGATGGTTCTTCTGGTTCTTCTCGACCTATCGTCTGCCTTTGATACGGTGGATCATCAAATTCTACTGCAGCGCCTTTCTAACAGGCTTGGCATCACTGGCCCAGCCCTACAATGGATCAAGTCTTACCTTGAAGAGAGAGCTCAAATTGTGTCCATTGCTGGTGCTCAGTCCGATCGGCAGACCCTTTCTTGCGGAGTCCCTCAGGGCTCGGTCCTGGGTCCTGTTCTCTTTACAACATACACACTACCATTGGGTGACATTGCTAGAAAACACAACATCCAGTTCCATTTCTATGCTGACGATGTACAGCTTTATTTGGCATTTTCACGTGGATCTGATGCCTCTACACGTTTCAACCAGATGCATGATTGTCTTGGTGATCTCCAGTCATGGATGAGTCACAATTTTCTGCATTTAAATGCCGAAAAAACACAATTCATCGTACTTGGATCTCGTTTTGATCATTTTAATTTCATTTCACCACATCTCACCGTCATTGACCAGGATTTGATGGTCTCCAACTCTGCTCGCAACTTGGGAGTCGTGTTTGACCGCCTGTTCAATATGAATGCCCATATCTCAAGTTTGTGCAGAAGTGCTAATTTCCACCTACGCAACATAAACAGAATCCGCAAATACATTTCAATAGATGTGGCAAAGACAGTCATCCACGCGTTTGTCTCTTCACGTCTTGATTGTTGCAATGCTCTACTAGTTGGCCTCCCTGCAACATCTATATCTCGCCTGCAACGTGTCCTAAACAACGCAGCTCGAGTCATTGTCCGACAAGGGAAATACGACCACATTTCGCCCGTTCTGAGAGAGCTTCATTGGCTGCCGATAAGTAAGAGGATCTGCTTTAAGATTTGCCTCCTCGTCTTTAAGATCCTGCACGGTCGTGCTCCTCGGTATCTCCGTGAGCTTATCTCCATCAAGCAATCTGGTCGAACTCTAAGATCTTCCGGTTCTTTTCTGTTGGTAGAACCGAGAGCAAGAACTGTTCGCTATGGTCAGCGTGCCTTTGTCAAAGCTGCACCTGCTATCTGGAACAAGCTTCCTGCAACACTACGTCAAACTTCATCTCTGGACATATTCAAGAAGAAACTGAAAACTCATTTGCTTTGCTAGTTATCTTATTTTCTTTAGCTGTTTACTTTTGTGTGTAGGCGCCTTGATCGGGTTTTCCGGATAAGTGCGCCATATAAATCTATATTATTATTATTATTATCAAGCTTGAGAGAGCACATCGGGATGGACCAAAAACACCGGGTCGTCCACAACATCTCCTGTTCAAGCTGCTACCAAGACAAAGTTACGATCCTTCGTCAGCAGCGAAAGGTCTAGGCTGACACCCCGTACTTTTGCACCGAGGATTTGACCAGACAAGATTTGGAAGGTAAACGCTGTTGGAGCCGGGAGGTTTCAACAGCCCACACGGAAGGATATAAATACATATTTGTTACTGGTAAGTGGCGGAACAACACAGTGGTCTTGCTGCATTCTACAAAGTTTGATGCTCCACAACCTTGCCCCTACCACAGCAGCACCATACTCTACTAATCATCGCACTTAACGCTTTCATTTCAATTCACCACTAATGTCCTTTGTTTGTTTATAGTCCGGGAGCCCGGCGGGGTTTATTGAAAATATTTAGTGCAAAAGGTTTGAAGTGTGGGCTATGCAGCACCCCCCGGGGGAACCTTAAAATGTGAATTCTTAAGTGCACCGAGTGGTGCGTTGGGAGGGGGAGCCCCCTAAACTCACCTCAAAAGTCGATTTAATGAAAATGTTGAGTGCAAGCTAAATTTCTTCATTTCTAAATTTCAACTCATCGTTGTAGTCAACGGCTATCCGCATCCGAAATCATCAGTTCGCACTCGGCTGTTCAGTCGCATCATGGAGGTGGGCCAATTGTTAATTCGTTTTAACGAATTACTAATTCGTTTTAACGAATTATTAATTCGTTTTAACGAATTATTAATTCGTTTTAACGGATTACTAATTCGTTATAACGGATTACTAATTCGTTATAACGGATTACTAATTAGGGAATAACAGTGTGGGTAGCCGGTCTTCACTGCGTGGTAATGACCGGGGTGGTGGCTGGCCGCTGTTAATGGACCGAGCCGAAGGCGAGGTCCATTAACAGCGGCCAGCCACCAACCAAGGTCATTACCACGCAGTGAAGACCGGCTACCCACACTGTTATTGCCATTAATAGATACCTTTAACGAAGAAAAAGGGTAGTAATCATCAGAATTTGTGATTTTTCTTTCGCCGTAAATTTTGGAAATAATCCACTCATGTTCAGGGGCCATTCTTTTGGCTGTTCAACTTTTGCGTGGCTCCTAGTCCCCTGCACTTAATTAACTATATCAGAAATGTGCATATTTTGAAGAACCAGACTTTTAAAGTAACAGCACTATAAATAGAAACACTTTGGTTGGTGTACGGCTTTATGCTTTCCATTACCTTGGCTTCATGCACGTACCAGCTACCAAAATGATACATTGTCTGCGCGTTTATGCATACGCGCGTGGTATGCACGAACGCGCGTGGTATGCGCGTACACGCGGCACCATCCTGTCCTCGTAAAAATAACCAAAAACAAAACGCGCAAAGAAACAGATTTGATAGTTTCCGCACAGCAAGCACGGTGCAAAACGAACTTTTACACAACATTGTGCTTGTTTAGGGGCCATTTATTTGCTAGTTTACAGAGCCGGTCTATTATCACATGTTAATACACCCCCACGTGACCAGTCCTCGACCAATCAGAATGCACAAACTCTCCGAGGTATGTATTAATTCGTTATAACGGATTACTAATTCGTTATAACGGATTACTAATTCGTTATAACGGATTATTAATTCGTTATAACGGATTTTATAACGGATTATTAATTCGTTATAACGGATTACTAATTCGTTATAACGGATTACCAATTCGTTATAACGGATTACTAATTCGTTATAACGGATTATTAATTCGTTATAACGGATTAGTTCCCGCTGATAATATATACTTCATGGCACGATTGGGCTTTCGTAGAAAAGGCCCTCGTGGCTTCGCCACTCGGCTCGCGCGCGTGGTCTCCCTTTCCAGTCGCTCCGCTGTTTACAAAGCTGTCCAAGCCACGATGGCCTTGACAAAAGGCTAGTGTGGACGGAGATTCTGTCCCCCGGTGAATCTGTCCCCCCGGACAACTTTACATGGCTTGTCTTGTCATGGCTTGTCTATAGGGTACAATGTCCCCCGAGACAGTATCTCCTAGGATAAACTGTCTCTCTTTATGTTGTTCTGTCCGTCGTGATCAACAGAGATTATGTCCTCCATCAACGGATAATATGTCCCCCAGGCATGAGCGTCCACCGACGGAACTACTTAATAAACTTGTTTTATTACCCCGCGCTTTGCTGGTTTATAATAGAAGTAGGGCCTAGTATCTATTTGTTACTTATTTTAGTCAACATTGATTCACCCGATGTAATAATTATTCTTTTGTGTATGTAAATATTTTCTAATAGTATTTTTGTTTAGCCCTACATTCCATTTTCCCGTACTTTGTATCTATAATTTACACTCATTCACTTTTTCTCGTTTACTTGTTGAAATGATTCAAGAGGCCATTAATATTCCATATGTACTTTTGAAAGATTAGCATTGAAGTTAACTACATTTGCAGTAAAAAAAAAAATTATAATATTCAAACACATGACAAGTCAATACAAACAACTGACAACCAGCTTTTTGAAATGTCCAACTGTTTTTATTTTCTAAATGGACAGTTACAATATTCCTAATTCTAATTCAATTAAAAACTCCCATTTATTTACATCCTTCATGAAATAATTATTTTAAACAATACATAACAAAAGAAAACGAATTCAAGAAGTATTCATGAATCCAGTTTTACAAGACAGAAAATAAAATAAGTATGCAGGCCACAAACTAGAAGCCAGAGGGCTCGTCGTGCGAGTGCCTGGCGGACAGAAAACCCTAACCGGGGGACACATTCCCCTAGGGGATTCTGTCCCCCCCCCCCCCCCCCCCCCCCGACCGTACGTTTGTGCGGGGGGCCCTGTGACACCGGCAAATGCCAAATCAACGCACCTTGTGCCTGTATCCACGCATACACAACCCGCCAATCAGCGTGCGTTCTGCTAAGCACCGCCCGATGCGTCAGCTACTGCTACTTGCAATGCGCACTCTGTTGACCAACAGAGAATAGGTTATTCCCTCCATTGATTTTCGCTACCAGTTAATTGCTTTAATTTACTTACAAATATATTTCCTTATCTATTATTAGTGGGATTTGAAGCTTTGCATGAGTATAACTAAGAGAGGTTTGTGGTAACACCATGTTAAAATCTCTTTTGAGTAACTGTTGGTTCTGAAAAGAACCGGTGGTTAACGACTCAACGTTTCGATCAGTATATGCTCTGATCGTCTTCAGGAGAATGCTGGACTCTGTTGCTGGATGCTGCTTATGTACTGCCTTGTAGGGGATTAACTGGGAGTGGGCTTAGCTCAGTGATGCACGAAGGCGGGAACAGGAACTGGATAATCCGGACTTAGCTCAATGAAGCATGTAGGCTGGAGCTGGGACTAAACCTAAACTCAAACCCATTGGGAGTGGGTAGGGAGTGTGTGCTCACTGAACTGAATCAGTTGTAGATATTTAAAAAAAAGCACAGGGAGGGTGAAGGAACCTAGAGGAGACTGAGGGTAAAGAAGACCCAAGTCTGACCTTGATATAGGAGATCCTTTAGTCGGGAAGAGTGGTAGCCAAATGTCACTGATGTGGAAGCCTATGTCTTGAGGAACTGTGTTGTGCTTGTTTTGGCGACCCCAACCAGAAACATGTTTGCCAACTAGACTTGACTCAAGTCCCAATCCCCTGCAGAGTCCTTTTATGTTCAGTCCCATCGCTTAACGTCAGAATTTTTTTGGCACTGCACAAATATGCCGCGCAGCGGGATCCCGCAGTTTCCTGATAATGTAAATGTATTCACTTATGCATAGGCCTATGTAAACTTTTCTGCTAGATACATATTGTCCAAACGCGTTTAAAAAGAAGACTCGTTGATTTTATTTATTTATTTATTTATTTTATTTGATTTAAATTATTTATTTATCTATTTTTTATTTTTGGGGGAGGTAAAGTACTCGGTTTAGGATCGAAATATGTGCATTTACCCATTTTGGTAGATTTGCCAATATCAACATGTGAAAGTATAAGATGCGGCTCCGTCAAGTCCCATTCTTGGGACCACAATAGCTTCATTTTGACGGTGAGGGCACACTGCCTTACGGCTTGGCCACGGTAAGCTTGCCTAGAGACCTTGTACGAGAACGGGACTTGAATCAAGTCAATATGCTAACAGACTTCCGTCTTCCGTTCCTGTTGCTCCAGTTGCCTGGAAACTCCATACTCCCACTTCTTCTGTCCCCGTTCCTGTGCCTATGGTTTCCCCCTCTCCAGTGCCCCATCGCATGTTCCCAGGCCCCATAGGTTCTATTTCTGTGCCAGGCCCTCGTTAACCTCGTTTTCCATCCCCGTGAACCCCCATACTTCTAAACTTTCTGCCCCCGTCCTCGCGCTTCCGTTTCCCAATCCCCGTGCCCCAGTTTCCGTCTCCCGTCCCCCATTCCCCTCTTCCCCTCGCTCCCCATCCACGTAACCCCAACTACAATTTGTCTGCCCCCCGTCTCCTTTCCTGTGATTCCTCATCCCCCTGGCTGAAAAATATTATAGGTTTTCACCCCCCCCCCCCCCCCCACAAAAAAACCCACCAAATATATAAATAAAATAGATAGGCCTATAGATATATAATAGTAATAATAATAAAATAAAAAGATAAAATAAAACATTCGGGACGCGTTAACACTAATCGCAGCAAGGCGCGGCTCATTTTCACTGTGAACTGTTTTTGTTTTTTACTCATATTTTGGTCATTCCTGAAAGGATGTTGTATATTCGTAATTCTTACGCGTCCCGATATTGCTTTAAACCTATTTTACTAACTTAGATAAATAATGAGAGAGCGTTAAGGATACACACAAACACATATTTGCATAGAACATTGGGTGAATAATTTAATAAAAACAGAACTGAATAAAAACACACTGATTATTACATTTATGGTTGATTTTTATTACATTTATGGTTGATTGGGTTATTACATTTATGGTTGATTTTTATTACATTTATGGTTGATGGGTTTATTACATTTATGGTTAATTTTATAACATTTATGGTTGTTATTACATTTATGGTTGATTTTTATTACATTTATGGTTGTTATAACCATTATGGTTTTTATTACATTTATGGGTGATACACGGCTGTTCCGACCAAACCGTACCGACTTGTTGGCACGGTTAGGCTTGGTTTCAAGATGGTAAACTCTAAAAACTATCGAAAAATGTCAATGAAATTCTTTTAAAAGTAAAATAGATTGAAGCATAGCAATCAATAATGTTGATAAAATTACGAAGACTAAGTTCCATTACTTCAAAATAAAATGAAGGTTGTATGTTTTAAGAGCATGAATTTTCAAGAGATGTATAGGGCCTACTACGTCATGAACTGTTTCTGGTTACCGACCCGTTTTCGCGTAGGTCTCGGACATTGTTTCGGTCAGTGAATTTTAAGTCAGATTGTTTTGGGTCACGGTCTCCAAAACACGCCCCTGTTTGAGGATAGAACTTGAGGGGTTTCACCTGTTAAAAAAAAAAAAATGAACGAGTAATGAACTAAAAATAACGTGTTTTCGGTCTACTGGCTGCGTACCGGTAGACCATCGCAAGGTTAAACATATTTTCTGCGCTCGATGTATAGTTGCCTGTCGCTTATGCTTATCAGTATATTGCCAAGCTTATTATTATTACTATTTTTTTCATAAGCTCGTGTAGTGTTCACACATAAGGTCAGCAGCTTTCGTGAGCTTACAACTCGTCCATTAAGCTTGCTTGATATCCATTAAGCTTGCTTGATATTTGAATTTATATTTAGTTCTTGCTTTTGTCTTGCGGGGCGTTTGTTATAGATAGGTTGCAGTATGACGTAAATCGGCCATCTTTACGGGCAATTTGGAACACACAGTCATGCGTTACGCGTGAGAACGGCGTGCAGCACGCGCACATTTCACAAAACTCATTGCGTGATTGGTTAGTAAACGACGCGGCTGCGTTAATAATTTGAGCGCTTGACGCGCCTGCAAGCCAAAATGCGATTTGCCCGTAAAGATGGCGTCTACTGGGAACTATCTATATTTGCAGACTTTGCTTCTAACTCTCATTCTGATGATGAATTTAATTAACCCGATGAGAGTTAGAAGCAAAAAACAAGCTATTACAAATAGCTTGTTTTTTGTTTTCTTGGTTTTTTTGCGTTACTTGTCTCCATCGTTTGTTGCTTGTCTGTCTAGGCTGTCTTCTACCAGCCTTGGCTTAATCTAACAGCCTCATACTCTCTTTTATTTTGGTATACATAGATTAACTCTTTCCCCGATCTTCTGTGCTTATTTATTTCGCTTATCTATGTATTATTCTGTATACATGTTATATTTTGAGAAGAATAGACTGTGCAAGTCTCGCGCGTAAGCGAACTTCCGGGACCATCGTGGTCCCAACCATATGGAGTTTTACCTTGGCAAGATTTTGTTTCGTCTATAATTTTAGTTTAACGTACTTTATGACCATGAAAATTAAATATGTTGTTGGGAATGTAGTACTAAGTGATAAAAAATATGAAAGTAAAATCAATTCAACAATGCAACGAAGAAAACCCAATAATTAAACTTGACCTCTGCTTCCGGTTACTTGCAAAAAATTAAGTATTTGTGCCCACCTCCGATCACCAAATTTGTTTTGGTCGCGCGATGATAATCACCAGACGCTGTAATTGCCAGACGCTAAGCCTTTTCATTGCAGTCTACGGTTGTCGAGGCGTCAGCGTCCTCTTTAAACTGCGTCACACGTTAATTGTACGCCCGTGCGATCATCGCGCGTCTGCGTTTAAACCTGCTTTAGTGGTTATTGCACGTATTCAGGCATGGATTTACAAAAGGGTTTCCTAAAAAGTTCAGATCAAATAAGCATCCTTGTCCCAGAGTTTTTAGTTTGTTTCAACAAAAACTAACAAATGAATTGTGTGTTCATTATGAAAGCTAAAACTCATTTTATGCAAATTGTAATGAGTATTTTTGTTGGTCAGATTGTTTCATAGATCTAATTTAAAAACAATGATTTGATTTCAGAAAAAATATGTTCTTCACTTGACGTGTTTTCTCGCTCCGATACGCGCGAGACTTGCACAGTCTATAGTATGAAATAAATGTTGACTTGAATTGAATTAATATTAATACTGGTATGGCTACGAAAGATATGTTTTCTTTGTTTTGATTTGGGGTCGAACAAAGAAAAAGTGACTAGAGCGGGATTTGAACCAACGACCTCGATCCAGGAACGTGCCGGCGCTCTCCTACCAACTGAGCTATCTTGTCCTATGTTAGCGGTCTCCCTATTGTGTCAACATATTTGGTCGGGGTGCCAGACAGAAGCCATACAACCGTCCTGCGGTGTAGTCAGGGATCACACCCGAGTTTACGATACAACCTGGGAAGCGGCAACCAGGGGATTATGTTAAGGGGATGCTACTTTTTAGGGCGGGGGAGCATAAGGGGGGGGGGGGGCGGCCGTTCATTTGTGCATTTTCGCGCTCATCAGGGGTGGGGAGCAATAGTTCTTGAGAGAGTCTCCCCTTGGCTAGGACACTGTTGATGACACAATTATAAACCAATGGGCAGTACTGCCAATGGGATCTTAGTATACTTTGCTGAATTCTTTTTCAGTGTCACCCGACCCTGATGAGTTTCCGGTCGTTTCTCCTTGTGACAAGAAACCAATCCCATTCTTGTGTGAAATCTCGAGTCGGCAGTTAATTATCAATGTCACGTGCAAGGTGGAGAACACCTTCCCAGCAGTCGAACTGGTGATCTTGAGATTTCTAGACGGGAGAAACGACTGGGTTCAACTAAAAGACGGAGTAGTTGAGACAACTGAGCGAGTTACAGTTACCCAGCAGAAGAATCTAAATGAAACTGGTTAGTAGAATCAAACTAAAATAAGTAAGAATCTATATGCTATACAGCCAAAACATGTCAGTGGAATCTAACTGAAACAGGTAAGTAGAATCTTACATAAAACAAGTAAGTAGAATCTAACTGAAACAGGTAAGTAGAATCTTACATAAAACAAGTAAGTAGAATCTAACTGAAACAGGTAAGTAGAATCTAACTGAAACAGGTAAGTAGAATCTAACTGAAACAGGTAAGTAGAATCTAACTGAAACAGGTAAGTAGAATCTTACATAAAACAAGTAAGTAGAATCTAACTGAAACAGGTAAGTAGAATCTAACTGAAACAGATAAGTAGAATCTAACTGAAACAGATAAGTAGAATCTTACTGAAACAGATAAGTAGAATCTAACTGAAACAGGTAAGTAGAATCTTACTGAAACAAGTAAGTAGAATCTTACTGAAACAAGTAAGTAGAATCTAACTGAAACAGATAAGTAGAATCTAACTGAAACAGGTAAGTAGAATCTTACTGAAACAAGTAAGTAGAATCTTACTGAAACAGGTAAGTAGAATCTAACTGAAACAGATAAGTAGAATCTAACTGAAACAGGTAAGTAGAATCTAACTGAAACAGATAAGTAGAATCTAACTGAAACAGATAAAGTAGACTCTAACTTAAACAGATAAGTAGAATCTAACTGAAACAGGTAAGTAGAATCTTACTGAAACAAGTAAGTAGAATCTAACTGAAACAGGTAAGTAGAATCTAACTGAAACAGGTAAGTAGAATCTAACTGAAACAAGTAAGTAGAATCTAAATGAAACGGGTATTTAGAAATAATCTAGCTGAAACGGGTTAATATAGAATCTAACTGTAACAGGTAAGCATAGAATCTAACTGAAACAGATTAGTAGAATCTAACATGAAATATGTATAGTAGAATCTAACTGAAACAAGTTAGTAGAATCTAAGTAAAACAGGTGTACAGTCTAACTGATACAGGTAATGGTTGAATCTAAACTGAAACAGGTTAGTAGAATCTTACTGATACAGGGGCTCAAGGAAGACTGGGAAGAAACCATTCAGCCAAAATGAAAGCCAATTAGAATTGACGTTTTATCTAACACTATCGTAGAGCTCATCAGGACCAATAATACATTCACCAGGACTGCTTCAGTTGAGGTCGAGGTTGGAATCGGTGGTGGTGTCATCATCTGCAATAGCTTGGGCCCAGTGCCAGGAAAAGGGAAGAGTACATTTGTGGTGATAAGCAAAGAAGTTCAAGTTGCACCAACTACTACCAGCCATGCTCCGACTTCCCTCAGAACAGGTGGGTCATGTTGTCATGGATTCGGGAAAAGCACACACGGGTACCATATTGTCTATTGAATTGAATTGAATTGAATATTGTTACCGGTGATCTATTTAAAAATAGTCAGAGGAGAAATATGACATTTAACATAGCCGAAGTGGAAAAGTTTGGTCATTGGGAGGCCACAGGGCCCGCCAGTTTCGTTCAGCCAGCTGTGTCCCACCCCTACTGTTTGTCGGTGACTCTAGTCTAGCCCTACTGCATCTTGCTATTTCCTCCATTATTAGGCATCTACTTAAAACAATCCCAGGATAACTCGGGGAAGATTTTATCCATTGTTGATTTTCCAACCCGCAAGACATCCCCAAGCAGTCCGATTATTTTTTGGATAAGTTTATTGGGAGAGTTTTGCAAGAAGACCAGACAATAACATGACTAAAACCGGAGGCCAATTGTGATTGGTGTCTACTGCAAGTCAGCAGATAGTCCAGGTTAGGGGCCTTTCATTGACATCACGGAAGTAATAACAATTCGTTCACATTGCCGGGGGGGGGGGGGGGTCTGTAAATATAATAGCGGGTTTTGAAACGGGCAAACATCTAACTAGGAAAAGTATCCACCTGCAACTTATCCTCAATGATCGTGGATCAACTTTCCAACAACTTATCCTGGAAGAGCTTTGAGAGGATACCTTAGTAAGAGCGTTAATGCTGGATTGATTGCTCACCGGAGTACGAGCTGATGATAGGAAATTGTGTATCCGGGAGCTGTAATTCGTGGCCGAAGTGTAGTTACCCTCTGAAAAGGCTTATATGGTGAGCCAAAGTAGCATTTATTAGCATTAGCAACGTCTTTAAAATGTTTTAATGCCATCGACGATGTCTTCAATGTATTTAAAGATATCTTTAAATGAGAAAGATATATCTCTAAACGAGTTAGAGTTATCTCTAAATGAATTAGAGATATCTCTAAATGAATATGAGATATCTTTAAGTGATTTAGAGATATCTCTAAATGAATTAGATATATCTCTAAAACAATTAAAGACGTTGCTTAGACTAATAAATGTTACTTTGGCTCGCCATATATAGGCTTAGTTACATTTCCCTTCTTTTGTGAAGGATTTTCAACAACCATGGAGGTAACTGCAACGAATTCAAATGACACAGACGACAGCCATTCAACTTGTACGACACCAAGTGGATCGACCAGTGTTCTGTTAGTGCTCTTGTTGTGTTCTGCTTCATTGTGTGTTCTGTTGATCATCTTCTTAATGCGGGTAACGGTGCTAAAAAAACATAAGGTAAGAGAATGGTGGACTTTTAAACTATGTACTGCTGCCTCTCTCTGAGCAGCTTTATCATTGGCGAAACTGAGAACATATTTTTGCCATTTGTTTTCTTCTGTAGTTTTACATTAACGGATTTAAATTATAGTGGGCGATTTTGTTTCCAAATGGTGAAGAAAACGATTGAAAGATAAACAAAATGAAAAAATTATTTCGTTTCCTCAAAATAATGATTTCATTCCTCTAATTTTAGTTTCCACGAAATTATCTATCATTTTAAGAGTTCCTTTCGCAATTCGTTTCCTCAAACTAATATTGCAAGGGAACAAAACAATATTTCACGGGAACGAACAACGGGAAGAGGTGTTCCAAATTGACGATAAAAAGAATGATAAGGAAAGTGCCAAATCGGAAAGCCCCCAGTTCCGGATCATGATGCTTGGGTAAGGGGTTGAGTTTTAATGAGCGAATGGCACACACTGTTACTGTTTACTATTTATATACTGTGCAATACTGTTTATATACAAGGCAATGTCCCCACAGCGAGCATCGTAACCAGGAATTCTAAGCTGTTCCGACATAGCGGTCGGAACAGCTATTGTTTTTGTCCAGATTTGTATTTGTTTTTCTTCTATTGATATTCTTTCCTTCCCCCAAAACCCATAGAATTTGTACAAACAATATGAACCAAACAATATTTCAAGGGAACGAATAACGGGGAAAAGGTATTCCAAATTGACGTTAAAAAGAAAGATAAGGAAAGTGCCAAAGTGGAAAGCCCCCAGTTCCGTACCATGACACTTGGGTAAGGGGTTGAGTTTTAATGAGCGAATGGCACCACACTGTTACTGTTTACTATTTATATACTGTGCAAATGATGAAATCCAGCTTTTCCTCCCCTCTAACGAAGTAAGCCCCAAATTTAATAGTGTAGCGTCAAGCCCGTAACCAGGAATTATTAGCTGTTCTGACATAGCGGTCGGGAACAGCTATTGTTTTCGTCAAGATTGTTATTTGTTTTTCTTAATAATATTCTTTCCTTCCCCAAAACCCATAGAATTTGTACAAGCATTTTGTGAACTCCTAAAGTCATACTTGGCTTGATACGAAAGAGTCAGATCAAATATCATATCAATGTTTAGGTCATGGAGTTGTCGCTAAATAGTTAGCCTAACTTGATTAAATAGTTTGCTTAGTTATGACATGAATATTTAGTTAACCAATCTTGAGATCACCATAAATTATGATCATCAAACTTGTTTCGATGATATACTTGTGGGGTTCTGTATAACTGTTTGTTTGCCTAAAAACGGAGTCAGTATAAGGGCCTATATATGGACGTCAACGTTCTTTTATCTTAAAGTCAAGCTCACGTTAAAGCTCTTGAGCGTTTAATCAAAGTAAAACAACACGGAACAGCTTCGTGATTGGTCACAAACACCCAATGGCTAGTTTTTTAAATTTTTATTATTCTTTCCTTCCCCCTTGACTGTTTTTAATGGTTAGAATACAATACTGTTACTTAGCCCATTCAGCTCTTTATACAACCTTTCATTGTCGCGGTGTTTGCAGCTGCGCCATTGTAACAAATCAACCGACGGGGAAGCTCCAGTTGACCGCGGAGAAATTGAGGGTGAGAGGGAAACTCCATTTTTAAGCGGAGAGAACCAGAGGGGAGCTGCAGTTCACATCAGAATATAAATAGGGGACGAGAGGGAAACTGCATGAGTTGACAGCGGGTGACTTTTTTGAATGACGCATCTCATGCTTACCTTCAGGTGTGCTTGCCCTTTGCACGGATCTGCCATGTGCGTGTCGAGCCAACTGTATCTATATCTGTTTTGGATGAAAGTGTCACTGTATTATCATGACAGTACAGAGTTAGAAATGGTTCTTTTCGCTGCTGTCCCTAAATCGATGATCTGCACGAAAATGGCTGACCGTGCAAAGGGCGCCTGAATAATGGAGCTTTTTTAAAATGTTTGTCAAATTATTTTGTTTTCTCTTTTCTTTTGTTTGTCTCCTCTATTGACTTCAAGAGTCCCGGTGATTGTGTCTTTTATTTTAACTTAAAAAGGCGCATTGTGTTAAACTTTTCCTGGATTTGCAGTTTTCGTTTTACCATTTTAAGGGTATTTTGGTTCTTGTTTGCATGTTATGCTTATGTAAATATTCATGCGCAAAAGTGTAATGTCATGATGTCAGGCATAAATCTCAATGTTGCAGTTTAAGAAAATTGGGCCCCCTCGATGGATGTCAAGTTAGAAGTAGGCCTAACAGACGTGTAGAGGTGGGCCTCATCATCTTTGGCGGCAACCAAACTGAACCTTATAGTACATGTAAACATTATTAGCATGATTAACTGCCCGGTATTTAAGTTTGCTCTATGTGTTTAGTTTGTTTTTCTTTGCTGCGTCTTGTTAACGCTTCTTTAGTTTCTTAAGGCCATGTCACATGAGGCAATTTACAGGCAACCAGTTCCAGGCAAATCTCCAATAAGAAAGATCAATAACATTTTCAATTTTAGTATTTTCTCGGGTATAGTGAGTTACATCTAGAAGCATGTCTTTTGTATTACCGAATTGTTTCTATTGCATACAGTGCAGTTGGTTGCCTCCAATTTGCCTCTTAACTTGCAGCACTAACAAGAACACCACTGCAGTTTGACACCTTTTCACGGTAGAGCATTTTCTTGGCGTGAAAAATAAAGGATTTCTTTCGTGATTAAAATCAAGTGCTAAACTTGGCAGATGATTTCGGACAATTTGTCTCAAACACAGATCAGTCGGTCAAAATCCATGGTACGATTAGGCAAAATATTCTCTCTTTTATATAGGTTCGCCTCTAATAAATGCTAAAAGCCATTAAGGGTACAAGAAGAAAAAAACAAATTGAAAGATGAACAAATCACAAGGGAGTTGAAGGTAGGAGTTGATATTCCTCTCAAAACAGTCTAGATTGTGGAATGGAGGGAAACGTGCTTCAGGCAAGGAGTTCCAAAGAGATGCAGTACGTGGAATAAAGCCGTTGAACGGGTGAGAAGAAGCAGAAAGCCTGGTTTAACTCTCAAACATCCTGATAGGAGGAACCAGGTCGGATATGCTGGTTGTTGGCAAGATAACCCTGCAAATACACGATGCTTCATCATATCACGTATAGATGTCTGTCGCAGTAAAACGCAATTAGCACAATTGTTACCATATTCTGCTTAATAACAGTTTCTTCATTGGCTCCCTGTCTCAAAACATTCAAAGCACTGCAGGACCTACCCCTTCACTCATCCATGATCTCGTTCAGCGACATCAACCATCTAAAAATATTCGTTCTTTCTATAGCCCTCTCAACCACGTGCAACAACCTTCACCACCTTCTGGAGCATCGGTCATCTAATGGCAGTAGATATGTCAGTGTTGTTTTTTTTTTTTTTTTTCACTCATCCATGATCTCGTTCAGCGACATCATCCATCTAAAAAATATTCGTTCTTTCTATAGCCCTCTCAACCACGTGCAACAACCTTCACCACCTTCTGGAACATCGGTCATCTAATGGCAGTAGATATGTCAGTGTTGTTGTTGTTTTTTTTTTTTTGTTGTTTTTTATTTTATGAGATGTCGCCCAACTCACAAGGCCACGGACGGCCACTCAAGGTGAGGGCTACACATAACTGATTTGGGCCATCGACCCAAATCAATTGACACCAGGGGCACGTTGCCTCCTACTCCTGGGGCTGAAACAGGGTTACCCCCTTCACAGTCCTTAAGGATGTAGGCATGGGTATCATCCACTAGGAGCCTGTCTGGTAGAGCAGAATGCACTACCTTCCCATCTGTTACCTCAGATTGGTGATGAGGTATCTTTCCTCACTTTCCGCCTCTAGGACCCCGGTTTGGATCACGCTGCATGGATACTATTTGGATTTGGTTTTCAGACTCTATCTGACTGCGTGTGTTTTTCTTGGAAGTATCACGGGTTTTCCTCCTTCATCTTAAACTGAAACTTCATTCCTTGTCTTTTCTCAACTGGGTTCTTGTCTTGTACAGTGGTTAAGTTCGCTTTTCTGAGAGTCCTTGGCTTCACAACCAGAATAAATAAGATAAAATTAACAATCTCAATGGAACAACAGCCGTCCATCTCACCTTCACGAGTGTGTAACATTGGATGTTTTGAAGAGTCCATTTAAAGACCTATCTATTAAAATGATGTTGCCTTCAAGTATTTTAATTGTTAATATTTGCCAAAGGCAGGCAGGCCAATGAGCGATACTTTTTATTCATTAATCTCTTGCAGTCTATAACTCTGTAAAATGTTTATTTATTTTTCTTCTGTTGATGAATTATGTTTTTTTACATTAAACAAATAATAAATCTTACTTTAATTTTGTACATATCGCTTTGAGGCCGTTTTGCGGCATTACTACTGCGCTTAAGTTATTTAATGTTATACAATGTGTGCCCCAAGTCTTCATATTGACGAAAACATTCATGACCAAGGCCTATCTGTTCTCAAATAACGATGCACACTCTCGTAAGTATCGGTCATATTCATATAAAACGCATCGCACGTGCACTGCATTCTACCGGTATCACAATTTGAGATGATAGACATCGCACTTGTCTAATAATCTCGTTCTGTTCGACGCTATAACAAAATAATTATCTCTTCGTTTAATAGAATAGCCTCTTTTACCCGGATGCAGGTCCAATGCATGGAACCCGATCAATTGCATGGTCAGTGCGACCCGGAATCTGTAAAAATGACACATAAATGGGTAAAATAGACATACAATCCGGGTCTAAATTTCATTTGCCGGTATAGAATAGGTAATTATTCACTGCTTCTCCCGCAGTAGGCAATTTCCCTTGTATTTTAAATTTTTTTCTCTTGGACTTCATAAAATATAGTTGTTTTCTGACTCCCTTTGCGTTATACTTTGATTTACGCATATAAACAAGTTACACATCACGCATGTTCTGTCATTTTTGGGGAGGCAAAATGTAAGTAAGGGAAACAAATGGCTCGACGAGAACCATCACCCCTTGAGAACGAAATTGGAAATAACTGACTCTCTAAAATAGCAAGGTGCGTTCAGTCTTTGCAAGTTTCTATAATATGGAGCGGGGCTGCCATCCCCAACTCCACGCGTCAACAGGTGGCGGATTGTTGAATGGCCTTCTTCGACAAAGTAACCTTTTTAGTACTATCGTATTTAAAGATTACCAGAGCGTTTCATGAGCGTTTCATAGCAGCAAAAGTGGTAGTTATGAGAAATGTAAGTTTTTTTAATGATAATTACGTCCACGCAAGGAAAATGTTATAATAATTGTTGAGTTTTGAGATGTGTTCCGTTTGTTCATACGCACAGTGCTCTCTTAACGAAATATTTTAGCTATTTTCCAATTCCAGCTGTTTGCAGATTGTTTGTGAATGACAGCCAGGGCCCAATTTCATAGAGCTGCTTAAGCAGAAAATATTTCTCAAAAATTTTCTGCTAAGCAGAAATGAGCAGGATACCAGTCACAAATTGTACATATTATGATATGGTAGTTTGGCTTGTAACCTTATTCTGCTGTTAAGCATACATTTGTTGTGCTTAGCAACTTTTTGTAGCTCTATGAAATTGGGTCCAGGTTCTGTTGTCGATTATGATGAAGGTCAACTGTGAATATAAAATAAGCAGTCGCGGACCAACTGGTAATAATCTCCGAACACGGAGATCGGAGAGTTTGTGTTTCGACTGAGCTGTGCTGTAATACACTGTGCTATCCCATTACGTATGACGTAAACTGCATGTGCTTTCGTAGCAACAACTATTTCCTCAGATGCAATGAAGAGGACAAGTCAAATACATGTGGTATACAAGAAAGTTACAGGTGAATGAATTCAATAACAATGAAGACGATCAGAGCACTGATCGAAACGTTGAGTCGTTAAACTACTGGTTCTTTTCAGAACCAACAGTTACTCAAAAAGAGATTTTAACATGGTGTTACCGCAAACCTCTCTTAGTTATACTCCCACCATGCAAAGCTTCAATATACTCAATAACAATATGGTTGGAGCATCTATTCGCTGGTAGTGGGACAGGAAACCGCGATCCATAAGTCCTTGTTGGTTGATACACAGTTCAGTGCCTTGATGATCTTTTGTTCAGCAGCTTTCCTTTCAAACCTGTCTCTGGATGTTGTGTAATACAAAAAATGGACATGGTTCGGTGTTTTCTGTGCGCAGGTATACATGGTGATCAAAGATAAACTTCAGGGAGTCAAGTGGCTTTTAGGAGCATCAATACAGAAGCTAGGGTCATGTACCGTTGCAAGAAGAAAGACTGGCGACCACCGGAAGGCAGGAGCAGTGCACGATGTCAAGAGAGATCAAGGAGAAGACACAGTAAGAGGTGGAGACAAAACCGAGCTTTGGCGAGCGAAAAAATATAGAATGTTGACACTTGAACTTGTTTGACAGCAATCATAACTAGCTCAGTTGAACCAATTGACTATTCCACCGGTAACCAATGATTTAGCAATCATAGGCTACCATTTAATAAATGCCATTTATATTAGGTAAGTTAGAGGCGCCCTGATCCATGCAAACATCCAAAGTTCACTGATGTCAAGAGGAGTACATACACACAGATCTCCTTTGCCTCAACCATCATAATGATTCAATATTACGAGAGGATTTAAGCCCGCTGATCTGTGATGAGACATAAATATTTCTTCTTATTATAGTGCCACTTAAAATCTGACATTCCCCAATTTCATTCTAAGGTTGTACGAATCGTTTGAGCGATCTATTCTTCACGAATGACGTTTATAAAAGAAAACCGCTCTCATTTGCACAAAAAGGTCGCGCCATTAAATCAGGCTCCGAAAGTTCAAAAATGACATCGATTTTCTAGCATTTTTCCGTTTTCAAGCGACGCGCCCCACACGTGTAACCCCAAAAGATGATTTTGCGCGGAGCTATAGAAAGCGGATCAGATTTTATCCGTGTTGAAATTTTACCGAGTCAACACGGACCTGATGCGTGTAAAGTGGCCTGATTAATTTTCAGTACTAATCTTTTAAATTAATTTCCCCTGTTATTTTTTAGCTTTCCTCCTTTGCGCTATTGAATTCAATCTCTGAATTGATGGGGACTTTCGCATAATTATAGGCTTAAACTGTCATGCATCTTGGCATGTTGTTTCTTCTTTTCTTTTTGGTGTTTCTTGACGTCCAAGCGATCAATTCTTGTGGTAATTGTTTTGCTAACAAAAAGACTGCGAGTTTTTTGTTTTAAAGTGCACCAGATTAAGCTATTACTTTGTTCCTCCAGTTTGGAGAAAAACACGATTTTAACATTTTGGAAACAACTTCAAAAAAAGTTGCTGCGGTAATACCAAAAAGTGAAAAATGTAAATTTTAAAATAAAAATGAACCTGTTCTGAGTGTTTTGCATTTGATCGTGTAATGGTGATAATATTTTCTTTTAACTCGATTTCGCCTCGTTGAATGGAGCAATCGACCTTTCGACTGAAAATGCACTCATAGCACTAATTTTTTAGTAGTGTTAGTTCTGAAAAGAACAGGTGTTTGTCAACTTTTCAGAACCAACACTACTCAAAAAGAGATTTACACACTGGTGGTGCTACCGCAAACCTCACCTGTTTATAGTTATTGTAGCACCGCCTATCCTGCATTGCTGTAGATAGGCATTGTTTCATGCAAGGTAGCCTGTTGATGAAACAGTTTGAGTGGTTACACACCTACGTTCCGACACCCTTTTGTTCTGACACCCCTAGTATTATTTTCCTAATTTTAAAACTATAAAGTACCTAACCCTAATCCGGCCTAATCCGTATAAATCACTAAGGAGGTTTTCGGAACAGAGGGGTCGGAACATTGTCGGAACTTAGAGGAGTCACTAATTTGAGGAATGTTTGAAGCATTGAAATTTACGTAAAGACATACTTGAACGAAAACGGCGGTCACTCATTAATTGTGGTTTGTATTGTTACATCACAAATTGCTCAGCAGCTGGGATTGATTCACTGACTGCTTCCTGTCAGGATATTTATCAACACCATTTCTTAACATCAACTTATTATTTGAGAATTTTATTTTCTCTATCCTGATTGGGCAGTGGGATCTCTACGAAAGCCCATTAGTGGCACCGTAAGTATAAATTGCTTTTTTGTAAGATGTTTGACGAATCTTTGAACGTACGTGCCAAGACCTGACACCGAGCGGCGTCGGGTGCAAGACGTGTGAGGAAACACAGGATAATAACAAATAAGACTCGATAGGCTATACACTTACTAAAAATAAGAATGTTAAGTATAGACTTCCAAAAACCAAGATCCGCCAAATATATACTTCCAAAAACCAAGAACGGCTATAGACTTCCAATTATGGACTTCCAAAAAACAAGATCCGCCAAATATAACTTCCTAAATACAAGAACTGCTAAATATAGACTTCCAAATAGGAAGATCTGCCAAATATTTACTTCCCCAAAACAAGAACTGCTTAATATAGACTTCCAAAAAATAAGAACTGCTTATAATATAATACTTCCAAAAAACAAGAAATGCTAATAGACTTCCAAAAAACAAGATCCGCCAAATATATACTTCCAAAAAACAAGAACTGCTTAATAATATTATAGGCTAGACTTTCAAAAAATAAGAGCTGCTTAATATAATACTTTTAAAAAACAAGAAATGCTAATAGACTTCCAAAAAACAAGATCCACCAAATGTATACTTCCAAAAAACAAGAAATGCTGATAGACTTCCAAAAAACAAGATCCACCAAATGTATACTTCCAAAAAACAAGAAATGCTAATAGACTTCCAAAAAACAAGATCCACCAAATGTATACTTCCAAAAAACAAGAAATGCTAATAGACTTCCAAAAAACACGAAGTGCTAATAGACTTCCAAAAAACAAGATCCACCAAATATATACTTCCAAAAAACAAGAACTGCTTAATAATATTATAGGCTAGACTTTCAAAAAATAAGAGCTGCTTAATATAATACTTCCAAAAAACAAGAAATGCTAATAAACTTCCCAAAAACAAGATCCACCAAATGTATACTTCCAAAAAACAAGAAATGCTAATAGACTTCCAAAAAACATAATCCACCAAATATATACTTCCAAAAAACAAGAAATGCTAATAGACTTCCAAAAAACACGAAGTGCTAATAGACTTCCAAAAAACAAGATCCACCAAAAACAAGAAATGCTAATAGACCTCCAAAAAACACGAAGTGCTAATAGACATCCAAAAAACAAGATCCGCCAAATATATACTTCCAAAAAACAAGAACTGCTTAATAATATTATAGGCTAGACTTTCAAAAAATAAGAGCTGCTTAATATAATACTTTCAAAAAACACGAAATGCTGATAGACTTCCAAAAAACAAGATCCACCAAATGTATACTTCCAAAAAACAAGAAATGCTAATAGACTTCCAAAAAACACGAAGTGCTAATAGACTTCAAAAAACAAGATCCACCAAATGTATACTTCCAAAAAACAAGAAATGCTAATAGACTTCCAAAAAACAAGATCCACCAAATGTGTACTTCCAAAAAACAAGAAATGCTAATAGACTTCCAAAAAACAAGATCCACCAATGTATACTTCCAAAAAACAAGAAATGCTAATAGACTTCCAAAAAACACGAAGTGCTAATAGACTTCAAAAAAACAAGATCCACCAAATGTATACTTCCAAAAAACAAGAAATGCTAATAGACTTCCAAAAAACAAGATCCACCAAATGTATACTTCCAAAAAAACAAAAAATGCTAATAGACTTCCAAAAAACAAGATCCACCAAATGTATACTTCCAAAAAACAAGAAATGCTAATAGACTTCCAAAAAACAAGATCCACCAAATGTATACTTCCAATAAACAAGAAATGCTAATAGACTTCCAAAAAACAAGATCCACCAAATGTATACTTCCAAAAAACAAGAAATGCTAATAGACTTCCAAAAAACAAGATCCACCAAATGTATACTTCCAAAAATCAAGAACTGCAAAATGAATAATTCCAAAAAACAAGAACTGCTAAATAAAGACTTCCAAAAACTTAGACCCGCAAAATGTATACTTCCAAAAAACAAGAACTGCTAAATAATACAGGCTTCCAAAAAACAAGATCCGCCAAATAAATACTTCCAAATTACTGCTCAATATTTACTTCCAAAAAACAAGAACTGCTTAATTATAGACTTTAAAATAACAAGAACCGCCAAATGTATACTTCCAAAAATCAAGAACTGCTAAATATATACTTCAAAAAATCAAGAACTGCTAAATATAGACTTCCAAAAACTTAGACCCGCAAAATGTATACTTCCAAAAAACAAGAACTGCTAAATAATACAGACTTCCAAAAAACAAGATCCGCCAAATAAATACTTCAAAAAAAACAAGAACTGCTTAATATAGACTTCCAAAAAACAAGATCCGCTAAATATACACTTAAAAAAAACATGATTCGCAAAAATATTTACTTCAAAAAATTAAGATTCGTTAAACATAATAATATACTTGCAAAAAAGCAATTTATACTTGCGATGGCGCAAATTGGCTTTTGTAGATCTGTGGCCTTTTCTATACAACTTACGTGATTTTCATCACATAATTTTCCTGTTTATGTTTTGAATTAATCCTGTTGTGATTTTGTTTAATGGTACTTTTTGTGTAACTTGTTTAATGCGTAACTTCTTTCTTAATAATTTGTATTAAGCGCCTTAGAGTTTGTTTTTCTTGAATTTTTTGCGATACATAAAACTGTATGACTATTGTTTAGTTCAAGAGATGTTTTACGGTCTTGCTCGATGGAATAATAAGGAATTCACAAATATGTTAAGGTTACAATGAATTTATTAAAGAATTGAGACAACTGGTAGAACCGTACTTTGAAAAATGAAGTTAAGAGACATGTGTCTTGTTTGGTGGTTTGAAATAAAGTGAGCATAGAAACTAATATACAATGCTCTGGGGCTTATTTACCATTTTAAAAACAATCAAAGCTAGAAACAATAAAACATGTTATAATGGGCTTTTTACCTAAAGTTGTGACGGTGGTAGGAAGGACAAAGAGTAGCAATCAATCATTTAGGGAGATTGCCACGGGGTCAAATCTTTAACTTTAAGCTATGGACTGTTGTTGTGGAAATGTACAAGGTGTTTAAAGTAACTGTAATTATACTAGTATAAAAGAAACGCTGCAATTAGGTTCTCATAATAATAATATCGTACAACTAATTAGAGTTTGTATAGCTTACTTCAGAATAGTGCCATTTAGAAAGAAGATGTGGCAAGACATGTTCTCAAAGAACAAAATCTACCTAGCAAGTAGATATATACACATGGTGTTACCGCCAACCAAATATATACCTAGCCATGCATGCATTGCCTCAAATCCCATATAAGATGTAGCATGGTATTGCTTAGAATTAGAACTGAATATCGCTAGTTTCAGTTTAGATGTATTGGTGATAATATAGTTTAAAGCATATTACAATATTATCAAATTAGAGTTTAGTTGTTTTATTGTCACTACAGACATGATCATTTACAATGAAATACATGCATAAGAGTACTTCGGGCGTAACAATCCACGAGTGGTCGTTCAGTTATTTTATTATTTTATTTATATAAAATATATATATAAAAACAAAAATCTTAGTTTTATTTTTATTATTACTATTTGTTATTTTATTTATTTACTTTTTTATTTATTTTTGGGGGGATGTTTAGCAGCATAAGTTTTACAGCGCTTCCAAATTAAAACTGTATTATTTTCATCATCCATTTTTCCGAACACTTTAATTTGGTCGTATTTTGCTAACCATTAAGTAAACAATTTAATGTGTAAACGTTACGTCGCCTAAAATGGAGACTGACTTTCAAAATGGCGCAACCGAGATTTATTGTAGTGTTAATGTCATGAGAATTCACCGTATTTAAGACCTCGTGGGGGCGTTTGTGACGCAAAACAAGTATTAAACAAACTGTCATTGATGCAAGCAAACTACATGCAGGCAATTCAAATAAGATGAAACTCTAATTGTGATGCAAGACAATATCCTTTATTAAAGCGCCCTCATGTGGTCAAAAATACGATCAATATTGGGTATAGTTAAGGGCGTGGCAATATATGCGCACCTCCGACTTTATGTCCGGACGAACGAAAGGGCCAATATTTACACCATCCAAAATTAATTCAGAAAAAAATCTTGTAATTTTGTTAAATATATATTATATAAACCTCTGGGATCTGATCCCCCTCTTAGATATGTGGAATAGTCCATTCTAGGATATCAAGGACTTTGACACACTCAGTGCATTACACTTTGAAGAAGAGACTTAAATAAGTGATGTGTCATGACTTATTGGCCCTTTCGCTCAGTATAGGGTTGCAAAGTTTCTTGTTGTCTTTTTGACAAAGAAGAGGTTTATTTTTGTCTTTTCTGACGAAGAAGAGATTTCTTGATGGAGTTGCAGAAATGAATTCATTGATTTTAGTTTTCTTGCCGATCCATTGTACTCATGTAGGACTATAATTAGAATATTCAAGAAAATTCTAGTCTGACTGGCGCATAGTCTATTATTTGCATGAATAATAAAATTGCCTTCCGTAATTCTGTTGTGACTTATTTATTTTGAATAAATACAGATTGTTAAAGGCAAACTCTTGTGTTTTCTTATTCTGTTCGCAAGGATGTTGCGGCCTATAGATAGTTCCCAGTAGACGCCATCTTTACGGGCAAATCGCATTTCCGGGCTTGCAGGCGCGTCAAGCGCTCAAATTATTAACGCAGCCGCGTCATTCACTAACCAATCATGCAATGAGTTTGGTGAAATCTGCGCGTGCTGCACGCCGTTCTCACGCGTAACGCATGACTGTGTGTTCCAAATTGCCCGTAAAGATGGCCGATTTACGTCATATTGCAACCTATCTATTTGTCTTTGTTTTGAATTATTTTAAACTGTCTTCCACCGTCAATTACGAAGCCCCTAAAAGGACATAAACAATATAAAAAATGTAAACAAATATCTCGTGCGCACGACATATTATCTCGCGCGCACGACATATCTCGCACGCACGACATAATTATCTCGTGCGCACGACATAATATCTCGTTCGCACGACATAATTTGGGATTTCCCGGAAGCCATTATGGTTGAACGCCGTCACGTTGGAACAAGCAAAATCAGGACAGTACACCATACCAAAACCTACAAGAAAACACACACAATGTCTTTTAGAACCGATCTTGGGCGCAAACGTTTTCGAATTCAAAAAGTTCTAAGTGATAGCGCCCTCTATTGGCGGCAATTCGTGATGGGGCGGATCGTGGAAATACAGAACAGGGACGTCTTGCACCAAGACTACATCTCCATCTGATCATGGTTGGAAAATTCAAGATGGTACCATAGACATCAAATGGATGACAAAGCCAGCGGTTCCACCCCAAATGTTGGATCACATTCATTGTTCATGTAAAAAGTCGAAATGCAAGACCAAAGTGTGTTCCTGTGTTTCAAAAAAAGGATTCTTGCACTGATTCATGATTCGTGACTGTGACAATATTGCGCTCTCTGGGTTTCAAAACAGTCACTTTTAGATGAAGCGAGTGATAGTGACCTATCCGATGACGAGGATGTTTGAGGAGGGAAAACACAATTAAAACAAAGAGATTGTGTTTCAAAGAACAATAAGGTCCAATACTATTCTGTTAATCTTTTATTTTCAGACAGTGTACTAGAAAGAAATCAATTTGACAAACCAAAGTACAGAATATTATAGGAAATAACCAAACACAACAAAATATTCAAGTTCTTAAGACACTTCATGTGCTTTTTCTGTTTACTTCAAAGTCCAACTGAATAGCTAAAACTAAAAGCAATTCAAGTAAAACATGACATGTAACATATACATTCTAATGTTGAACCATTTTTGTGATTTTCAGTTATCGAGAGTTTTGCTTTCCCGGAAATTGCAAAACCTAATGGTCAAGTAAAATTCTAAATTTTTATACAAGTAACCACAATTTCATCAAAAAACATAAGTAGTAATTTGTTTGTATACCACAAAAATGCCTTTAGACCAAAGTGTGATACTCCCTCATGTTTTATATAGTTACTTTTAGAATGTTAGTAAAATTTGTGGCCGATGAACAGGAAAATACAGTTTTTGACATAACACAAACTCGATCCATTTTGACAGTTTTCAAATTTGTGTAGCCAATAAAGGAGTAAATAATAAGGAAAAAATAAGCAAATTAAAGTTTTTCTATCAAAATGATCCAAATGCATGCCTTGCAGCTACTTGCAGCTACTTGCAGCACTGCCACTGGTAATGACATTAGTCCGCCATCATGTCACATTCTTATCTCCTGTAACATTTTAAACCTAATTGCAAAATTGTCAGCAAATATTTGTCAGCAAATAAATAATAAGCGGCATAAAAAATTATTAGCAAAATACAGTTTTTGACTAAATTGGACCCCCAATTTAGCTCTCGCCGCTCCTACTGGTAATTGTATAGTCAACCATCATGTCAAATTGTTATCTGTTATAATATTTTAAACCTAATTGCAAAATTTGGTTGTCAGCAAATAAATAATAAGGGACATTTTAGCAAAATACTGTTTTTGACTAAAATGGACCAAAAATTTAGCTCTCGCCACTCCTACTTGTAATTTTATTACTCAACCATGATTGTCACATTGTTACCTGCAATCATTTTAATCGTTTTGCCAAATTTGGTTGCCAATAGATAATTAATAATTAGTTTTTTACTAAAAAATTACCCAAAATTATTGTTAAAAAAAATCTGCTGGTTTTAAGCCTGCCGACATCCCCCTAACTATATAAAACTTAGTGTAGCGGTCACAGGAAAATGTTATAGAAATTAGCCCACCCCCTATAAAATTTTGGTTTTTAATCAGTTCTTCAAGTTTTAACTGTTTCATGCTATAATACAGAGCCAGCATGAAACAGCCGTAGTGCACCTGGGAGACCACAGGGACTTGTGAGTTGGCAGTGTTTGTAATCTTCAGGTCATTCTGATGAATGACTGGAGGAATACAACAAGCTTATAGTACAGAGCAACCAACTCATTTGTTCCCTGTTTCCTTTCATCTTTCAGGTATGTGGAATTTACTTGAATTGATACCATTATAGTTATTTAATCATAGATTACCTAGATACCATTCTAGAACTTTTCCTTTAACTATGAGATGAGTTATTTGACTTTTTCTAAACTGTGATCATCCTTAGAGTAAATTGCAAGCATACAGGCATGTAAATTAGTTATTGTTACTTTTTGGGATTTAGTTCAGTGGTAAATACTTTGGGGAGTTATTGCTGAGTGATTTGTTTTACGATCAGAGACAAGACATTGCTGTAGTTAGTTTATGTTTTTCTTTATCCCTTTATCTAATGTGTTTCTTTGTTTTGAATAATGGTGTAGTTTAGAGTTGCCTTGTCCAGTACAAACACATTTCTTTAGTTGTGATTTCTGTGCATAATGAGTATGGCTAGGGCACAGGTGTTCCATATAGACTAATTAGGTCTATGGAAATGGTAGTTATTTATATTAGTTATTTAGTTATTTCTTTGTTATTGTATATTCTGATGAATGACTGGAAGAATACAACAAGCTTATAGTACAGAGCAACCAACTCATTTGTTCCCTGTTTCCTTTCATCTTTCAGACTTAATGTAAAACGTACGTGTGTGACGACCCAAAGTCATACCGGGTGTTACATTTGGCGATCTTGCCAGGACCTGGTTGTGATGGGTATTTGTCGCGAGGCAGATACTCATCACACACCAATGCCTGCCCTGCATCAGTAGTAAGATGGCATCGGAGTTGGGGGTAGTATACTGGGAGATGACGACGGTGAAAGATGCGATCAACATCGCTACGCCCACTCAAAGCCCCCCGAGCCCTCAACTCCAGGTGGGAGGGCTGCAATGGATGTTCCAGCTCAGATCCCCTCCGTCTCGAGACGTGGATTCAGGATCCCATATCAAATAGAGGTGAACCCGGCCAGAAGTAAAGCTTTCCTTCCCCAGCTTGCTGCATCAACTACAGATCGGCCCAAGGAAAAAGTACCCAGACAACGAGCAGGATGGACCGCTGCCAGTGATGTAGTGACAGGCTTGAGATAGATGCCGTTGGTGTAAAGGGAACAAGGACAGATGGTTATACTGAGTTTTGATTTTGCTGGCCAGCATCCGAGTTGAAGTGATAGAAGCAGTGTCGTGCCTTTTGGGATTGTTTGCCCACGTGGTACGCCGAAGATCACTTCATAGAGACCTTGACGCTCAGTATGAGAGACCCTTGTTCCAGAGGCTGAAGTGAACGTTAGGCAACAACTTGTTGTAGGGAATCTTGGTAGTTTTTGATAAAGGTCATTTAGACCAGGAAGTTCCAGTCGTCTTGGAAGTAGCTAATCCAGGAACCCTGGCTTCCACTTCATCTTTCATATTTGTTTGGGAAGCAGATACGAATGGCAAACTGTTGTTTGCATTACTGAGTTTTAAAATGTTCCTATCCCACCTAAAGTTCACTGAAGCAGCCACAGTTGGTATCGACATATATTTAGAGATGTGTAGGACTGGTAGTAGTTTATTTTTTTGAAATGGTTGGGACACCATTTTATTTTCCAGGGGTGAGTGTAGCGGTCACAGGAAAATGTTATAGAAATTAGCCCACCCCCTATAAAATTTTGGTTTTTAATCAGTTCTTCAAGTTTTAACTGTTTCATGCTATAATACAGAGCCAGCATGAAACAGCCGTAGTGCACCTGGGAGACCACAGGGACTTGTGAGTTGGCAGTGTTTGTAATCTTCAGGTCATTCTGATGAATGACTGGAGGAATACAACAAGCTTATAGTACAGAGCAACCAACTCATTTGTTCCCTGTTTCCTTTCATCTTTCAGGTATGTGGAATTTACTTGAATTGATACCATTATAGTTATTTAATCATAGATTACCTAGATACCATTCTAGAACTTTTCCTTTAACTATGAGATGAGTTATTTGACTTTTTCTAAACTGTGATCATCCTTAGAGTAAATTGCAAGCATACAGGCATGTAAATTAGTTATTGTTACTTTTTGGGATTTAGTTCAGTGGTAAATACTTTGGGGAGTTATTGCTGAGTGATTTGTTTTACGATCAGAGACAAGACATTGCTGTAGTTAGTTTATGTTTTTCTTTATCCCTTTATCTAATGTGTTTCTTTGTTTTGAATAATGGTGTAGTTTAGAGTTGCCTTGTCCAGTACAAACACATTTCTTTAGTTGTGATTTCTGTGCATAATGAGTATGGCTAGGGCACAGGTGTTCCATATAGACTAATTAGGTCTATGGAAATGGTAGTTATTTATATTAGTTATTTAGTTATTTCTTTGTTATTGTATATTCTGATGAATGACTGGAAGAATACAACAAGCTTATAGTACAGAGCAACCAACTCATTTGTTCCCTGTTTCCTTTCATCTTTCAGACTTAATGTAAAACGTACGTGTGTGACGACCCAAAGTCATACCGGGTGTTACATTAGTTTTCTTAGTTCTCAGAGGTACGCAGCGAAAGTTGTTTTCTGAGTGACTTAGAGAGGGACGTGCAACCGCCCATTTAAAGTGCTCTTGGTTTCCGTATTACGTATCATGTATCTACCGCACGATGCTATGATGTAGTACATGTATGAGGTCATTCTCGAGGGGCCTTTGATCCAAAAGGGCCCACGTGGTTATTATTTAGTCCCTTTCCAAACTTTTAAAAGTACCATGTACTTGTACTTATGTCATGACCTTTTGCCTTGTGTGGTAACATAACCATCATGATTTTCTTAATACATTGAGTGCCATAAGCCATTTTGAGATATGGCGGACACTATACTATGACACTATAAAGGTTTGGGTAAATTTGTCTGTGTACACCAAATTTCATATAGTTTCCACCATATCTCAAAAAGGCTAATGTGCTTCTTTTTCACAGGCGTAAGGCCACTGCCTTTTACAGGTAACTATGCTAAATTTTAGTCTAATTTCTTCAGAAAATTTAGTTTTTAGTCAAAAGGTCTGTGTCACTGACAAAAACTAGAGCGGGCATTGAAAGTATACGTGTAATCTCCAATGTCTATATTTTGTTAATAAAATTAGTAGTGATGGTTTTCTTTAAGGAGTTCCTATATTCTTTTAATTGTTTTCAGTCGAAAGTCTATTCGGGACCTTGGAAGTCGTGACTTCCACAAGTAATAAATCACTTAAAAGGGCTTGCGAGGGCTTATCTCCAGTTTTCTAACCGCAGAAACTGTCAGCAAGACATCAAAGGACTCCCAGCCAGTTTGAGAACAGATGTTTTCAATCA